>VALG01002049.1:0-25766 GCA_009835305.1 Ipomoea purpurea
GGCAAAAACGTTGAATCTACACGAACAAATTCGATAACAAAGATCGAAGATTCCAAACGTGACAAAAGAAGGGCTAATTAGAAATGAGCGAATAAGATGATGAGTCCGATGGAATCGTCAGCGACGAAAGCTCAAGCTCGGATCACGACACGGCGCTATATGCAAATCAATGAGATGAGTGAAGATTGTCTAAGGCTTTGGAGTAGAGGAGATGAGGTAACATTCTATTCTTTTACATCAGTGTAGTTCTTCCTTTTCTCGTGAATCTATCTGGCAATCTAATGGAGATTGGCAGACGATCTTGGCACTCATTCTCAACTCAAGGAGCGGCAAATCAATATTCTAATTCTTGAAAAAGCGAAGAGATGAATAACAAAATTGCAAGATGCTTTACTTGAAGTGAGTAACTTGAAGAGTAAAAATATTTGCCTTCAAGAAGATGTAAAGCTAGAGAGGTTAGAGAACATAATCTAAGAGCTACCATTGCTACGCTTACTAATTCGTCCAAAATAATGGATAAATGGTAACATGCAAAGCCATCAGGAGATAAGACCGGAATTGGTTAGACTCACATGTTCTCAAACCCCTCCAAACTGACTAATCTTACTGCTACTTTAAATAATAAAGTCAAGTAGTAAATTTGTAAAAGTCAGGATAGCACAATGAAACGAGGATTGGCTATCAAAAATGGAAAATGAATACTGTAGGCCGAACCACGTTAATATCACGGCTAAGCAACAAGATTCAATAAGTACAAAGATATGCCAATGAGTTAAGTGCAAAAAGATTCATAGAAAAGAGGAAGCTTTTCTAGAAATAAAGCTGGGAGACTTTATCACTCAAAAGGATTGGTTGTACAAACCTTGTTTTAATGCTTTTTATAGACCAAGCAACATCCTCTTCCCAGGTGCCAAAAGTATAAAAATAGTTTTTTCAAAACGGGCACCAAAAAATATTTTTAGAGTTAATTATGATTATCAATCTCAAATGGGTTAAGCAACACCTTATCTTAATTCACAATAAGATCTAAGTGGGTTTGGTTACCAAAAAATCACTAACAAGCAAAAGACCAAACAAGAATGGGTAGCCTTAAAAAATACTAATCTTTATTTTTAGGATGTTCTGTACATAGATATGCTGCTCCCCGCCACATGACGAGAATAATCTATACAATAGTGAATTTGAAGAAAATCCGATGGAACGAAAGAATTTTTGGAGGAACATCAAAATTATGGAACTTACAAAAGGAAACGGTACGATTGAAGAAATAGACTTAAGAATTGAAGATGTACTCGTACGTAGAACGGATATGAGTTCAACTTGCTGAGTACTAGTCAATTTCTGTGATCAAAGGACTATCTTAGTGGAATTTATTCCAAAGATAAGTGCCTATAAGAAAAATGAAACAACAAGGAAGTAGTACTCACTGGAGCAAGGAAGAAAATATGTACGTGTTGATTGGAGCTCAAGCAAAAGTCGTATGATTAATGCCAGAAAATTCAATGAAGAAATTGGGAATGACATAGGAAGTCCAACATCTAAACTTCAAAAATCAATCAACTTGAAAAGAAACAATCTTGCTTGCGGATTCTCACCAAATATTGTTCTTCAAGCAAGGACAGTGTGCGACGCATGCAACGTGGAACAACCAAAATTAAATCGTCGTTCAAATCAAAAGACGCAAGGAGTCAACGTCAAGAACCGCTAGCTTACTACACATGGACTTGTTTGGACCCGGTCGATCCAATAAGTGGTGGTGTGAACATATACTCTTGTTGTTGTTATGATATTTTCTAGGACACTTGGACCCGTGTTTATCAAGAAGAAAAGTTGAAGCTTGGCAGTGCTGTACAAAAGCTGTTGAAAGCAATCTACAAAATGCAGAAGGATATGAAAATAGTCAGAATTCAAACCGATGCGGAACCGAGTTCGTGAATAGCATGATTCAATCAATTTTGCGATGTACAGGAATTTCTATCATTATCTGTCGCAAAGACGCCCGCAACAAAAGGCGTGCCGAAAGATAGAAACCGGACGCTTAAAGACGCGCCGAGTAATGATTAGTGATCCGGCTCTCCCGAAAAGATATTGGGCGGAAGCTATCAACACTGCTTTGCTACACACAAAATAGATGCATGATTCCAGAGCTACAAGAAGACGCCATTGAATTATACACACGGGAGAAAACCAAATATTACTTATTTTCATATTTTATGAGATGCAAAATGTTTTATTCTATTTAATGATACAATCTGCATCTAAAAGCTTTTTGATGAGCGTGCAACTGAAGGAATTTTTTCTAGGATATTCGACTACCAGACAAGCATTCAATATTCAAACAAAAGAACATCGCGGTCGGATGAAAGAGTCCATACACCGTGGTGTTGATGAACAAGTATCACACGTCATACTGTGAACACTGGACGCTGGGATGGCCATGCAACAATGGTACAGGTGTCGATTGATTTTTGGTGATATTAATGATACGTGGTGAAGATGTTTTGCAGGGTTTAGATGACTGGATAATAATCTCTCTAGGAAAATATCATCTTCTCATCCAGAAGTGCAAGTGGCACAATTAATTATAGTATTAATAGAGAGAGGTGGGATCCAATTAGAGAAGGAGGTTGAGATCCAGTGACGAAGCCAATTAGGATGAGGTTGAAAATCAGTTGGAGATCAAGGAATTAATGCCTGAAATTGAACAGTGCACTCCAATTCTCAACCAGCGAACCACTCCAGTATCATGCACCCATTTTGGACAGATTTGAGATGGCTCAAATCATCTCCAGTTAGTCTTGGAAATATCACGCGATGGCGTGAAAACCAAGGATCTCAACCATGGCAAGCATTTGTTCAAGGTGCTATTTATCTCACAATTGAACCCGAAAAAAATGGACGACAGCTTTAAATGATCCAAGTTGGATTGACGCCATGCAAGAGGAGCTTGCATCAATCTCAAAAGGGAATGACGTTTGGGAAATGTTCAAGACCATGTGATCATAATCGTTGTAGGAACAAAATGGGTCTCCGAACAAGCCACGAAGACGGCGTATTGTTGGGACTAAGCAAGGGCTCGTTGCAAAGTGATTTCGCAGAAGAAGCGAATGAGACTTTTCAGAAACCTTTGCACCCGTAGCAAGCTTGAAGCAGTAAGAATTTTCCTAGTTATGCCAGCACACAAGGACTTCACATCTACCAAATGACGTCAAGGTGCAATTCTTGATGGCATGTATTGAAGAAAAAGGTTTAAATCTCAGAACAACCCCCAGGTCTTGAGGTAAAAAGGCGAAGGTGCACAAGTCTCCAAACTGTCAAAGGAATTGTATGGGTTAAACAGCCCAGGAGCTCTGGTTGCTACCTTTCACACTGTTCTTGATAAGCTGTGGATTCACCAAAGGCCAAGTTGACAAACTTTATTTAGATTCAAGATGGAACATATTTTAGTTGAGTAAAAGACCACTTTTTGGTCCTAGACTTATATTTTTTGGCTTGGACAATTTTAGTCCTTTAAAAAATCTTATGCCATTACTTATGGACAGAGCTTATTGTGGTGAGGACATTTTTGGTCCTCGTCTATATTTCGAGGACATTTTGGTCCTCGTCTATTATTTTGTTAGATAACCGTTGAGGAGGGGCAATTACGAATTTAGGCTATCTCCTTCTATCTATTATATCAATGTGTGTTTGGCGGCTTCGATTCTCCTTCTATCTATTTTTGATTAGTAACTGTTTGGCGGCTTCGATTCTCCGGCAATTTCTTCGTACAACTGCAACTTGGACTCTCCGACTCCTTCGAATTATGACCGAGAAGAAAACAAAACACACATAGATATAATTGATAGAAGGAGATAGCCTAAATTGACGTAATTACCCTCTCTCAGACGGTTATCTAACAGAAATATAGACGGAGGACCAAAAATGTCCTTGCCACAATAACTCTGTTCATAAAATGGCAAATTTTTTTTATAAAGGACTAAAATTGTCCAAGCCACTATAAGTCTAGGACCAAAAAAGTCTTTTACTCTATACTATTGCATCTATTGTACGGTTTTCCATTATTGCATAGTATATGCCTTATGATGAGTACATGAGAAGTAAAGCATGTTACATTGTTTGTGATTACTAGAACGATAGCATGTTCTTTCTTGATACTTGAATCTCTTGCCCGTTATCTATCTTGGAAGCATGTTGGTATTACATATGTTGATGAGTATATCTGCTTATATATATAGTATCCTTACTTGGGGTTTACTGTTGGTTTACCCTATTGCCTATGTGTATACTCGTTGTATTTGATTGTCAATCGGTTTTCAAATCTATATCTATAGTTATGTTACAGGGTTGAGTGGCTTTATACTTAGCATTTTATGCTAACGAGTTATTTTCCTATGTGCTTTTATAACCCTTTTCAGGTGGTCTTGATGCATGACGAGAGCTCGCTTGTTAGTTGTAGTGTGTAGATCTAAGGCTTAATTGTTGTTAGCTCTAGTTATCCCCTACCCCCCCCCCCCCATTTGATGTAGCTTGACTACTTTTGGTTTTGTTGGTGCTTGGACACCTGGGATTGCATGTCCCTTATGTTGATGTTTAGAGCTTTTGACTCTGGTTAGTTTTGCAATTGTTTAGCCTGTGTAGTTACTCGAAGGTGGGTAACTGTGGCGGTGACACTTCCTTTTTAGCGTTGAATTTGGATTTATATTTATCCTTTTAGTCCTTTCTTTTCCCTGTTTTCGCCTTTTTTAGATTGTTAAATCTAAAGTTTTAAAAGTCAAGAAAAAGGGGGGTGTTACAGCAGATGACGTAGTTGAAGAAATACAACCTGAAGAATAGAATGATATAAGACCTGACACGGAAGATAGTGCATTTGTTGGTTTGCATGATATTGATTTAACGAGTACACAACCTGAGCCATAAAATGATGGTAGAAAAAGAAGCAATTCAAGTAAGAGAAAGAGAAGTCATGATGAAGCTATTGAGATATGTGTTGAGAATATGCTTAATGCTGCGAAGCTAATAAGCAATAAAATGTTAGCGGTTGGTAAGAATTTGTCCGATTGTCTTCAATATGATCGTGATATGGATATGTTTCAGAAGCTTGAACGTGCATTAAAAGAGGTTGATGGTTTGACAAATGATAAAATGGACCTTGTTTCATTTACGCTCACTGATCATCCTAATAAAGTAGCTTTTTTTTCTCAGTCTTGATCCTAATCGAAGACTACAGTGGATTAGATCAGAAAATTCATTGCTATCAATTAATCATTCTTCTTCATAGTTATATTTTATGAACATTGTAACTTTCATTAGGTTGTTTTGAGTTTGTTAAAAATAACATATGTTATGCTTCTTCTGAATATTGTTAAATGTTCTTTAAAAATTTTTGTTATTTATATGACTATTTTGTTTCATAATTTACATATCATTATTTTAATATTATTAATAAGGAATAATGATGATATGTTGATTACCATGAAGTTGACTTGATATGAGATGATGATCATGATAATATATTAATTACTAGTTGATTATGGAATGATGATTAACTGATACCTAATAATAATAATAATAATAATAATAATAATAATATTTTTTGTACGCATTTATGTCTTTTAAAAATTTCTTAACTAACCAAATATTGGAATACAGTTTTCAATGTCTATTCCTTCAGCGAACCAACCAACAGAATACAATTTCTATTCTATTCCTTACCTATGTTCTATTTCTTATAAAATAACATTCTTATTCCCTCCAAATTTATTTCGTGAACCAAACAAGCTATAAAAGAAAAAGAAAAAAAAAAATCTTCCTAACGGGTTTGCCATATATTTGCCCGAATCCGTTTTCTTGTTTACATCCGGGTCACTCCGGTCAGTCAGTCATCAGTGTAGTGTAACGGATAATGTTCTCTCTATCCTCCACCGCGCACTGCTCACAGCATCCGCCGTTCTCCGCCTCTATTCTCACCGGAAAGCACCACTCTACCGCCACCTCCTCTGCAATTCTGTCTTTCAATTCCTCCTCCGGCGACCTCAGCCGGGCTACTGCACACAAGCCTCTGAAAACCTCCTCTTCTGAAAACGCCAAGCTCCTCCTCAAGAATTCCATTACTTCCACTCCAACCCCTCCCGCTGTCGTCACTCCACCACAAAATGTCGATACCAAGCTCTGCCTGTCCAGCGAACAGTCCCCGCCGGCAGCTCCTCAAGATACATCTTTAGGAGAATATGAGAATGGTTCTTTGGGAAATTTGGAAAATTCAGACTCGGATGAAAAGGATACGGGAGGAGTTGAATTTAGGGAAAAAGGAAAGATCTTTGTAGGGAATCTTCCATTGTGGATCAAGAAAACTGAGCTTGCAGAGTTATTCGGGCAATTTGGGCCTATTAAAGATGTGATTTTGATTAGGGGTCACCATGAAACTGACAGAAATATGGGGTTTGGGTTTGTGATATATGGAGGGTCCAGTCCCGAGAAGTTGGCTATCAAGGCAGTTCAGTTTGACGGAGTTGAGTTTCACGGGAGGGTGTTAACTGTGAAGTTGGATGATGGAAGGAGAATAATGAAAGATAAGAAAAAGGGCAGAACGAGGTGGATGGAAGGGAGCTCAAGTAGGAACTTCAGGAAGGTTGTGGAGTCGCAGCCAGAGAATTGGCATGCAGTGGTGGGTGCATTTGAAAGAATCAACAAGGTATATGTTATGTTTATTGAGTTACCTTAGGGTTTTGGTTGCTGGGTATGTTGTTTAGTTGTTTGGAAATTGGAACTTAGAAGTGAATTCTGCCTGCCAAATATGGTTTTGAGAATGTAAATACTATGCCCGCTAGGGCTTAGCTCAGTAGTTCAATTATGGCAGTATCTGTGAGAAGATATCAAGTTTGAAACTCGGTAGTGGCAGTGTGTGGATTGTGCTCAAAGTGGGACCGGGGTGTGGGGCCCTTGGGTTGGGGATTCAACCTTTTGGGAGAAGAGAATGTGAATACTATTATTTGCTGCACAAATGCTTGATTGAATGAATAAAGAAGAATCAATAAGTTTGAGTTTAATGGCTATTTATTGATATGCTTTTGCAATGATAAAAATGACTTCTAGGTAATTTAACTGAATTTTATTTAAGGAACTATATATAGTGGATGTTCGTTTTAGGTAACTCACGTTGTGTTATTTTGCATCACTTCAACTGTATATATGATTATGATCTTTGTAGCCATCCAGGAAGGAGTTTGGGATGATGGTGAACTATTATGGTAGGAGAGGAGACAAGCATCGAGCCAGGGAAATGTTTGAGAAGATGCGCTCTAGGGGAATAGTACCAACATCTTACGAATATACCAAGTAAGTTTCCCCCTATAAAATGCGGTTTCAGTTTATAGCTGTTCGTCACTACCAAACATGTTGCCATGTTGGTACTTGATTTTGTTTGGAGATATACTGTTGAGTATTCGCTCTTGAAAGCATATTTGGCTACTTTCGTACCTCTGAATTTTTCAAGGTGGAATCAACACCATTTTGCGTTTGTTGAAATTTCATATCTAAGAAATTAAGGGTACGTAGATAATCATAATTATTATTTGCTGGTTTAGACGCTAAAGGATTTCTATTTTGTGCAGTCTGATTTATGCTTACACAGTGAGTAGAGACATGGAAGAAGCACTTACTTGTGTGAAGAAAATGAAAGATGAAGGAATTGAAATTAGTGTGGTAACTTATAGTATTATTGTTGGTGGATTTGCTAAGGTTGGCAATGTTGAGTAAGTAATTTGCATCCCTTTCTAATAGTTCTCGGTTTATATCGCATTCAATCTTTTCTGCTTGCACAGTTTACATTTTCCAAATGATTTTCATTAAGCTGATAAAATTTTGGGTGTGAATTGTGGTTTTTGGTGGATTTACTTGAAACCATGTCAAATGGAGAACTCCATATGTTTTCATATATCTCAGACTAAGGAATATACATATTTATACAAGAAACTATATACTAACTAAGGTAAGGATCGGAACCTAGTCCCTAAGAATATACACATTAATCCCTAATATAATGCTAAATATATTCCTACCATTTATAATGTCTAACAATGCTTTAAGAAGCGCATGTGCTTTCATGCTTCCTCCAATAACCAAGTTTTCTTATCCATTGATTGTTTGGATTAATTTATTCGATTTTATATGGTATTCCAAACTTTATTGATGTCCCCTTTTCCTGTTTATGCAAGAGCTGCAGAGCACTGGTTTCTAGAGGCCAAAGAGAGGCATGCAACCTTAAGTGCGAGCATATATGGAAATATAATCTATGCAAACTGGTATTTTATCATCAGTTTTGGGTTTACTCTCCTTTATTCAATTTTATTTTATTTTATTTTATTTTATTTTTGCATTTCCCAATAGTAAAAGTCCTTGCCTTATTTGTTGCATTATTTAATTAATGTGTCATTTTGCTGACCTGGTAATTGTTGTTTGATTCACAAGTAGCTATGTGGTTTTCTTTTCTTCTGCTTTCCTCATTTTTTTATATGGTAAGACTAATGTATTTTAAGGAGCTAATGTTGTTGGAATTTATTATTAAATGCAGCCAAACTTGTAATATGGATCGAGCCGAAGAGCTATTGAGGGAGATGGAAGAAGAAGGTATTGCTGCTCCAATTAGTATATTTCACACCATGATGGATGGCTATACAATTACTCGAAATGAAGAAAAATGTCTTCTTATGTTTGATAGGCTTAAGGTAAGAATGCGCTTATTAAAACTACTCTACTCAATGTGGATGCGAAAATTTGTATTTCAGGTTTTTGAATTTGTGAAACTTGAAAATTTTATCAAGTAATGGAGGCATTAAAAATCCTTTGGATAAACCATCTTGGTTGGCGTGATTGGCTGTTCACGCTTAACCCTTAAGAGAGTTCGGGAGTTCAAACTCCGTCTCGTATGGAAACACCAAATATGGCTAGCACTTTGCCCCTTAATCAGGCTGGCCCGGTGCGAACGGGGATTAGTCTGAGTATGGTACAGGCTGAAATGTGCCTCCTACAGTTAGGGCCTGCTTAGGACACCTCGTGGTATAACCAAAAAAATCCTTTGGATATTACTTGCATTTGGCATGCGTGACCTCACTTTTGTCGACATCATATGATGGTTGCATGGTCGTGTCTAACCAATGCACATGTTATTTTAGTGAAGCTATTTGAGTAAAGCAATGCGAATTCTACTTGGAAATTAAAATTCTTCCCTCTGGCCAGATTCTGACTTTAATTGGTGTTGCAGGAGTGTGGCTTTACACCGTCAGTAATCAGTTATGGATGTCTCATTAATATCTATACTAAGGTGCATTTTCCTCGACTTAATCTCTACTTGTAAAACTGGCTTTGGTTGTTTTACTTGCTTCCTTTTCACCGTACTGCTTCCTAACATTCCCAAGTAGCTTTTCTAACATCACGTTTTTGTATTAATGAGCACAATGTTTCAATATTTTGAGTATCTGTTATTCTTTGTCAATTCTATGTCCAACCAATTGCAGTCGGGAAAGATTTCTAAAGCTTTGGAAGTCTGTGAAATGATGAAACTCGAAGGCATAAAGCATAACATGAAAACCTATTCCATGTTGATCAATGGGTTTATTAATTCGCGGGACTGGGCAAATGCCGTTGCTATCTTTGAAGATGTGATAAAGGATGGTTTGAAGCCTGACCTCGTGCTTTATAATAATATCATCGAAGCCTTCTGTGGCATGGGCAATATGGATCGTGCCATTAGTGTAGTTGACGAAATGAAAACGCAGAAGTTTAGGCCGAGTTCACAAACATTTATGCCTATCATTCACGCTTTTTCAAAAGTTGGGGAAATACGCAAAGCCCTTGATATTTTTGACGTGATGAGGTGGAGCGGATGCATACCAACTGTCCACACGTATAATGCTATAATTCTTGGCCTCGTTGAAAAGCTTCAGGTAAAGTAAACTATCTTTCTTAGGAATTTTTGTACTTGGTAGAGCATCAAAAGCAATGCATGGTTTCTATCTTTTCAAATCCACGAGACAATATCAAATAAGGCATCCATGCCTGGCTAAATATTTGCCTATTGTTTTCTACATATATACTTATATTCCTAAACGAGCTCCATATCATTATGTATGTCTATGCAATCAAATTACTGAATTGCCAACTACTATATAGTGTGACGGCACCTCTGTTACCATTCCAAATGGGTGGTCCGTGGTCAAAAGATCGAACCCCGGTGGTGGGGCATTTGTTCTTTGGGCTGAAAAGGATTGAGAAAGTATAGAACAGATACTACCTTGTAAAGAATAATTATTCTCTGGATTAACGTCTCTGGGCATCCTTGTGACAAACCGTAGTTGATCATTGAAACATATGCCTTAGGTTGCTTATGGGTCAATATTTTTTTTAATGATTTTATACTTCCACATGACATTGACATTTCACGGTGGAAAGTCTTTGATACGATTGTTTGTTCTAGATATACCACATGCTACACTAAATATAGTCGTGCATCCAACTCTATACAGATGGAGAAGGCTGTGGAAATTTTGGATGAGATGTTACTGGCCGGTGTTAGACCTAACGAGCATACATATACTACAATCATGCATGGTTATGCATCGGTTGGCAATACTGAAAAAGCATTCGAGTATTTCTCGAAACTTAAAAACGAGGGGCTGGAGCTCGATGTGTATACTTATGGGGCACTACTCAAGGCATGCTGTAAATCGGGAAGGATGCACAGCGCGTTGGCAGTGACAAGAGAAATGAGCAATAAAAACGTTCCTAGGAATGCCTTCATATATAACATATTAATGGATGGGTAAGGATTGTTTTATACCTGCTATGCTGGCATTGATAATAATTAGCAAAAACCTAATTAACAATCGTATCACCCAAAGAAAAACGGACATGTGCTCTTTCTTTGCTTCTTAGGCATTCTTTGTACTATGTTGATTTGAATCCGTGGTTCTATCTATTATGTTGTCCGTGAAGGTGGGCTCGAAGAGGTGGATGTGATGGAGGCTACTGACCCTGATGCAACAAATAAGGCATGACGGGATTCACCCGATGTCCATACATACACTTCTTTCATAAGTGCTTGTTGTAAAGCTGGAGATATGCAGGTAATATATGATTATTATTTACCAGCAGGTTACCATTTCATGTATATTGCTAACAATTTGGTTCTCTAAAACGGGGTGTATGAATGTTATTGCTTTGACACTATCCTGATCCTCATGAATATTCCTATAGCGTATTTGCTTTTCTTTCTTAGGTGTTCAGTCCCACATTGAAAATTAGGGCAAATTATGCTGTGGAACCGTGTCCACCCTTGTAAGGTGGACACAGTTCCAAAACTATTCATAATTATGAATATATAGTTTAAAAATTATGAACATATAGTTCTATAATTATGAATATAGAGTTGTGAACATAATTATGAACATATAGTTCTGTAATTATGAATATAGTGATATTAATAATTGTGAATATGAAGTTCAAAAATTATGAATATATAGCTTTATAATTATGAACATATAGTTCAGTAAATTATGAGCATAGAGTTTTGTAATTGTGAATATAGAGTTCAATAATTATGAATATGAAGTTCAAAACTTATGAATATATAGTTTTATAATTATGAACATATAGTTCAGTAATTATGAACATAGAACTGCAAGGTGGACACGGTTCCACAGCATAACGATTGGAAATTAGCTAATTGATTGATTCAGTCTTTTAGTGTGGTTGGGCCCATGTGCATTGTAACCCAGTTGAGTGACTTTGGCTCAATATTAGATTATAACATAGTATTAGAGCTTGTACGGTCCACTTTGTGTAAGTGGGGAAGTGTTAAGATCCTACATTGAAAATTGGTTGATTGGATTCTGTCTTTTAGTGTGATTAGTCCTGTTGTTATACCATGGACTAGGGTCCACCTTGCAAGGTAGACCTTTGTCCTAAATTGTGTATTTTTAGTATTGGAATTGTGAACATCTAGAATATAAATTGTGTTTCTAAGTTTTAAGAATTCGTGAATACAATGCAGGGTCATCACAAATTATGAATTTTTAAGGTAAATTGTGAATATTTAGTAGGTAAATTATATATCTTTGGACCCGAGTCCACATAATAATTTACCGGTTTGATGTGCATTACAGTTCAGTTGAGTGACCTTGGCCCAATCTTAGATTATAACATTATGCATTTGTAACAATCAGTCATCAAGTCATTTAAGTGAAGTTGTTTGCTCTTGCATTGAATTAAGTCACGCATTCTAAAGTTATACACACTTCCATTGGTTACGTTAGAAGGTAGTATTTCTCGAGTGCTGGATTAGTCTGAATGAATGCATATTGAGTATATTTATTGTCAGAGAGCAACGAAAACAATTGAAGAGATGAAGTTGTCGGAGTGCAACCCAACGTAAAATCCTACACCACGCTCATAAATGGTTGGGCACGGGCATCTCTCCCGGAGGAAGCTTTGAAATGCTTCGGGAAAATGAAACAAGCCAGGCTGAAGCCAGACAAAGCTGTATACCATTGCTTAATGACCTCGTTGCTGTCGAGAGCCACAGTCAATGACAGTTACATTTTAACAGCGATCAAATGCCTTTGCGGAGAGATGGTGGAGGCCGGGTTGACGGTTGACATGGGCACCGCTGTCCACTGGTACAGGTGCTTGCGCAAGATCGAGAGGACTGGCGGGGACATCACAGAGGCGCTGCACAAGACTTTTCCGCGTGATTGGAATCCAGATAAGCTTCCTAACACAGCTTCTTATATCAACGGTGAAGGTTTACACAATTATCATGGTTATGATGATGCTGTTTATGATTAATTGATTGGATTCAGTCTTTTAGTATGGTTTTATCCATGCCCATTATAGCCTAGTTGAGTGACTTTGACCCAATATTAGATGTGATGCAGCTCAAATTTTTGACCGTATCTAGATTAGAGTTAGTTAGGCCTAAGCTCCATATAAGTTTAAATTTTCTTATTGCTTCCAAGAAAAACTAAACATATTTGTTGGGGATAATATTGCCAATACACGGCATATGTATATATGGAAAATTCTACAATGTTGAGTTGTATATAGTATTGTTAGTGTAAATTCAACTCATGATCTTAACATATAATTATGAATTCCATTGGAATTTGAATGTGTTCGTTTATTTCTATGAAATAGTAGTGATTAAAGAAAGCCTTTACGGGGCGTTTGGTTGGAAGGAAAGAATTAAGGGGAAATGAATTGTAATTCGGTGGGAAAAGAATAAAGTGGGAATAAAGTAGGAATTACAATTACATTGTTTGGTAGGGAAGAATAATGAAAATGGAAAAAGTGATATAAAGACTAAAATACCCTTTGTGTAATAATTTTAATAATAACATTCAAGGACAAATATGTCTTTTCCTTCCCTTTCCCTTTAGATGAATTCATTGAGTTGCAATTCATAGGGGACCTATGAATTGCAATTCAATGAATTGAGGGAATTGCAATTCCCTCCAACCAAACAATGTAGTTTTCATTTCATTGAATTGCAATTCAATTCCAACGTAATTCATGCCAACCAAACACCCCTTAGGGTTGCTTGGAGCCATGGACCGTGGTTTACACAGTTGTGTGAATCACTGTCTAAAAATGACATCGTTTCTCGTATTTTTTTCACGCGACTCATTGCAACATACATTTTTATAATTCATAATGTACATTATTCTAACTCATAAAGTACATTACTCTAATCCATAAAATATATTATACATCATCTTACTTCAGAAGTTTCATTATTCTAACACATAATGTACAGTGTTCAAACGCATAAAGTATGTTATTTAACACATAATGTACATTATTCTAACACAAAGTATATTTATTATAACTCATAAATGACATTATTATAACTCATGGTCAGTTTATACGTGAACCCAACCCAGATTTCTTGAATTGCACTTCCACACACATGTTGAAATCCTTTGATCACATAAACAAACGAAACCCAGAATCTTGAAATTGCCATTAACAAATAAATTCTATGAAGGAAAGTTCAAGCTTTACCATGGAGATTGAACGCTGAAGCTTTTCCTTTTTTTTTTTTTTTTTTTTTTTTTTTTTTTTTTTTTTTTAAATCTTTTAGGAAGGCAAGATAAAATTATTATTTGGGGGGTGAAGATGAAATGTGGGGGGGGGTTGAGGAGGAGAACTGAAGAAGACACTCAACAAATATAAAATGACAAATTTACCCTGACTTTGAAGTTCAAATAACGACCAGGTGAGAGAAGGACTAATAGTGGAAAGATTTTGATAGTCAAGTGTCACATTTGTCCAAATTAAAAGACAATAGGACCAAATATGAAAAATCATTATAATTAGATAACCTTTGTTGAAAATTAACTCTATAATCATGTATACCATAAATATTTGTACTGCAAACTACATATGAAAAATTTTATATCAACACCAGTGCCAATTGTGTTAGGTATAATCATGAACACTAACCAATTGTACTGGGTGTACGTTATTGGTCATGTGCGGCCTTCGATTACAATAAAAACAATAAATAATAATATAATAATAATAATGATATAAAACAATAATAAATAATAAATAATAATAATAATAATAAAATAATATAATATAAATTGAGATTAATATCTTTTACCCCTTAAGAATTGGTTATGCAAGGGAGGCCCCACTAGACATATTGGCTTCTAAATTCCAATTGTAAGGAACCTACAAAGCATGCAAATGACATTGGAGCTTTTTGTCCCTATAGTATCCAACAACATTATATATATATACATACATTAATTATAACCAAAAAAAAAAAAAAAAAAAAAACTAAAACTAAAAACTAAAAACTTAATCATCCTTGAAGGCCCTTAATTACATTGACTTTATAAAGATGTCTGCTTAAAGCCTTAATCTGTTTTTATTAAATTAATTATGTTATCTAAATATGATCCTCATGTTTAAAGGGGACATTGTTGAATGGTGGGTGTCTAACATATATGGCCTTTGATCTTTTTTTTTTTTTTTTTTTAAATAATATTTAATTATTAGTATATTTTGACCAATAATTGGAACATTATTAATATGAAAAAATGGATTATTGAGTTAAAGTGGTTGCAATCATGGAAGGTCAATTTGCATGTGGCTTATCTGTACATGACTTGTGTAATATAAATCATGGAGAGTGGTAGAGAGGAGACAAACCAGTTCATGCACACACATTTTTGCTCCTTCTAAGAAGCTCTCTAATTAATGAATGCTAGAAGAAATGTGCTTTATCAACTAAAATGAAACTTATGCCCCTTCAAAATAACGGTGGATAGATGGCAATTCTAACGGAGGACCATATTGGGTACCATTTTAAAAGTTAGAGGATTAAATTGGATACTTTTAATACTTTGGGACTAAA
Organism: Ipomoea purpurea; assembly: GCA_009835305.1. Classification (NCBI taxonomy): domain Eukaryota; kingdom Viridiplantae; phylum Streptophyta; class Magnoliopsida; order Solanales; family Convolvulaceae; genus Ipomoea; species Ipomoea purpurea. The sequence continues at coordinate 15,419 of VALG01002049.1, forward strand.
TATATTTACACATACATACATACATACAATACATACTAACATACATAATAAACATACATATATGCTAATCTCAAGATTCCCGGCCATACAAAATATTCTTCTTGCCAATATCTTTTTGTTAGATAGTTCAAGTTTTCGAGCTTTCGTTGAACTATATCTTGGACCTATGAGAAGTAAATTGAATCAATCTAGTTTTGAGACTCAACAACAAATTGTACGTTTTTACTCACAAGAATATTATTTCACTTTTAATCTCATGACTGATAGACTACTTATGGAGTTATCAAGTATTATTTTTGTCACATTTGATATATGACATTTTTGTTTATGATTAAATTAAATATTTTTACGTAATTAATAAATACGTATGTAAGTGATAGATGATATTAAACTCTGCATTTTCATTTTTAAAATAAAGAGTAAAACAGGATAATCATACAATTTATGTGGGACACTTCAATTGTGTCACATGCAATGCCTTGTATATGCCAATGTGTGGTGTCCAACCGAATGGAAATTAAATCAACCTAGCTAAGATCCGATTTGTTTTTTATTTTTGTTTATTTTTATTAATGATGCTAGAAGTACGTTGTATAGTACTTGATAATGTTGAATTAAAGAAAGAAAGAAAAGAAAACTGTACTTGAAATGCATCATCTTCTATTAAAATAGATTCTATTCATGAACATTGCAATACATGATCCAAGATTCTCAAAGTAAAAAAATTGTTTTTTTTTTAAATACATTTAGAGTTAATTTTATTTTTGGTCCTATATTTATGGTGGCAGTCCACTTTTAGTCATTTTTTATTAGAACATTCTTTTTTTATCTTAGTATTATTGTAGCATGACCCAATTTTAGTCCTCTATCAAAAAAATCATGAAATGCATTAAAAAAAAAAAAAAAAATGATTTCACTCTCAATTATGATTTTTTCAAAAAATAAACATAAAATATATAGACGGGTCAATGCACTTTGTATTATGTCGTCAGTAGTGGTAGTGTTATGTCGTTTTCAACTGTATTATAAAAAAATGAAAAAAAAAGGAAGGAAGTTTGATTGATAAGAATGCAGAGAAAGGCACATGTTTCATTTTGTCGACAAGTCCAAAATCCACCCTGTGTGTTTTTCAACTACACCAAAGCTGTTGATCACCAAACCAAGCTAAGCAAATGCTTTCTCTGCAATCAAATGATATGATATGATTCAAACCTTATTATCATCACCTCTTCTGGGTATCCCTGCCATGCTTAATTTTGATGATTCATTTATTTCACCAGCTGCCATAGACCCCATTCTATTTGTCCTTATGGTGTATCAGCTTTTCAAGTTTTCACAAATATATTGGATCTTAGTTGTGCCACTGCACATGCAACTATACAAATATTGTTTAGTGTCTGCCCCTTCTTTTGTTTTATGATATACAATTGGGTTAAAAACAAGGGTAAATATTAGTGACAATTTTGCAAATATTATAAATTTTTATTGTGCACTGCGCAAAATTTAACGGTGCATTCACTAATATTTTATGTTGCATGCGTCTAACTTGAGTGCACTTTTACAAATCTTGAGTGCACTGTTTGTTTATAAGCATTTGTCCTGTCAAACTTGTCTAATGCATGACCAAATTAAAGTTCGTAATAAATATGAAATACCATAATGTTTTTTCTTTGACCCTACTTTATAGCCCTTCGTGTGGAGTTCTTTCTCCATCTTATTTTTATTTTTCTCCTTTTGCGTTTTTTATTTTGCTGGCTTTCCAACAGCAGCAGGCCACTACCCGAGAATAATTCAATCTCCACAACAGTCTCGTGCCAGCCACACGAGCTCGGACCTGAATCAAAGCCTTTTTTCGAACTCGTAAGCATGACGCTATATATATAATAGTAATAGTATATTAGTATAATATATATAATATATATATAGTATATATAAAATATATATATAAATATAAGGGGAAGGGTTCAGGTGCGGGAATAGCTTCCGTGCGTTGTGCGGTTAATCTGAGCAGTTGATCAAATTTAGATCAACGGCTCAAATCAATGAAAATTAAAAAATAATAAATGTGTCTGGAACAAAGAAGTATAAGCTAAGGCGCACCTTAAGTGTTAGATCTTTAAACACAAACTCGCACATTAAGTACAAAACTCAACACACATTAAGCACAAACCTCACGCACATTAAAACACAAAATCCACGCACTTTAATATTAACTACAGACTTTAAGTTTCAACAACTACTGACATTAAGTACAAAACTCACGCACATTAAGTACAAAACCACGCACAATTAAGCACAACATCACGCACATTAAGAACAAAACTCACGCACTTTAAGTATTAACTCACAGACTTTTAAGTTTACAATACCACATAAGCACAACACTACGCCTTAAGCACAAACTCACGCACATTAAGTACAAAACCACGCACTATTAAAACACAAAACCACGAACAATAATCACAGATCCCGCTCACCTTAATTTTGACCTAGTGCAAAAATTATAAAATTGCCACCGTGTTTTTTTTTAAACTTTGATAATCCTGAACGTTTGATTTAAAGCGATGATGAAAGGCCAATTAAAACCGCACAACCGCACCTAGGCACCTTAACCACACCAGAACCTATATAGTATATATATATATAATATATATATAGATTTTGGATCAGGTGCACACCCCCTTGGCAGATGAGTTCGTGAGCACCTTTTATGACCCTAAATATGTTAGATGAATGGTCCAGATGAGTTTGGCTTTTTGCCACGTGCATCATCAATTAGGAGGACATTAGGGACTATTAGTAATTTCCGGGATTGCTGTAATTATAACGGTATTCAATTTTTGCCTCGTAAAAAGCACATCTTCTGACCCTTCTCACGCCCACTTCGTCTTCTGCGTGAGAATCCATCATCACTCTCCTCTCCATCAGAACCTCACTCTCCCTCTCCATCACTTCTCCATCTCCATCACAACCCTCGGCTCCCTCTCCATCTGAACTCTCACTCTCCCTCTCCATCACTTTCTCCATATCCATCACAGACCCTCGGTCTCATCTGAATCTCACTCTCCCTCCATACAACTCAGGCGTTCAACATGGATGGATCTACTATTCGCCGATCGAAGATGCATCGGATGTCCAACGGTGTTCACATTCAAGGTAATCTCAATCCCCCTATTTTTGCTACTATTTTTTCCCGTTTCGATTGTTTTTGGTGTGTGCCTCCGGTTCGGGGGATGGAGAGGCCGAGAGGGTACTGGGTAGTTGCGTGTTAGGGTTGGGGATTTCATGTGTGTGATGGTTTGATTTTTCGCGGAAAAGTGTTATCCGCCGGCCTTTCATTCTTTTTTTTTTTTTTTTTGTGCTCTCTGTTAATTGATATAAATTCTAGCTTTAGGTAGTTTATATTATGGATGTTAATTGACAGAAAGAATGAAACATAAAACTATTTTAAATCTTTAAGTTGATTAGTATGTGCATATAGATGTTCTTGTAGTGCATTATACATGTTCATACATATTATGTAGATTTATTATTGTGGTTTATTTTTTTTTTTTTTTTTTTTTTTTTTTTTTGCGTTTTAATTCTTCAGTGCTTTGTTTGTGTCTAATGCAGGTCATACACATGTTTTTCAAATAAAGAATATATTAGGGATGTGTCACAATGGGTATGTGCGAAGAAGTGGCTATGCAGTGCATTTCGTGTTTAGTCTTAATTGTTTTCATTGTTTTCCATGTTAACAGCTTTTCCATGCATAATTTTGTGCATTTAGATGTTAATGGTATGTGCATTTTTATGTGCTGTGTTATACATGTTTGTGTTAGCATGTGTTCCTTTTGTGCAGGTTAAAGTGTAATGTACAAGCAATTGGCACTGAGTTTTTTAACGGGGGTTTTTCATTTTGGTTGGTGCGCGTCTGGTATCGGTCGTTCGTGCTTTTTAATTTATTTATTATTTCTTAGGGTTTCGGGGGGGTCGCGGCTATTGGTGGTGTTTGTGCGTTTGTGTCTGTGACCAGTGTGCAAGTTAGATTTAAAGTGTGGTTGGGGAATGCTTGCTTGTTTTGTGTTTTTTTCTTTTTCAGGGGGTGCACCACTGTTTTTTGGGTTGGTGGCGTGTTTTTTGTTTATTGTCGAGTTTTGGGGGTTGTCTGTTGTTGTGGTGTTTGTGCGTAGCATTGTCTTACCGTTTGCAAGATAGGGTGGTGTTTAGTTGCTAATTGGCACTATTATTTATATTTTCCTGTCATTTTCATTTAGGTTGGTGCGCTTCTGGTTTGGGTCGGTGCACCTTCATTTACTTATTTTTTTGCTGAGCCGGTAGGTGCTACCAATGTGTTGATCCTTTGCCTCAGGCTGAGGTTGCTATTGTTTTTTGGTGAACCCGAACAACCAGCCCCGGATTTGGATGTTGTGCCGGATGAGGTTGATGAAGTTTTATTTCCTCCTCTCAAGTGCCGGATGAGGTTGATGAAGTTATGACATACAGGATCATGATAGTTTCCCCCCCCCCCCCCCCCATCCATATTGTAAAATACACATTATTTCTTTATGGCCTCACTCTGAGTCATGACTTGTTGTACGCCTTCTCTAAATTGTGCTTGGGTGTCAATTTCATTTTTACTTTTTAAAAAATCCAGTCCGTGTTACGTGTATGTAAAAATGCATGTTCGAAATGCTAATCACTAGCACATGTTGTATAAGCTTTCACGATGGATGGGTCGCATGACGGTAAGCCTATATTATAACGGCCTATTGGTAATATGCACATACCAATACACGACTACGCACCGTCAAAACCAGGAAGATGCACAGACATAAAGGTGTTATGCACTGACTGGTACAACCCAAAAAAAAACAATGCCACGGACACAGTTTATTTGACTATTAGTAGTACGCGTACGGACGGCCAATGTATCTTACGCTAGGCCGTTGGATAGACGGGTATCGAACACCCCCACCCTCGTTAATTTTCAAACGTTTTACAAACCATTGAATTTGCACAGACGCAAAAGTGTATATGCACTTACCGGACCAACCCAAAAAGAAAAGACAAAAACCCAGACACCTCATCTTGCCTATAGGTAGGACGGTGTACGCACAAGCAGTGTCCCTTGACGCTGCCGGAAGTCGCTCAGTTAATAAGCATTCGAAATAACCAGGAAGATGCACAGACATAAAGGTGTTTATGCACAGACGTAAAGGTGTTTGGACCAGATGTCATTTTGAGTTTTCTTATTAACAGTGCGATAAAACTTAAATATGAAATATTATTCGTTCCATTTTCACTGCTTCGCACATGATATCCAGTGCGCAACTATGCCGTACATTTCGTCTACGACGCATTCCATAACATGCACTTTTTTTAGGTGTACTAATGCATATATTATGATAATTTTGTTTTCTATGCATTGGCCCCACACGGTTTGTGCGTATATACATGTATAATATATATATAAGTGAATTTTCCCCCCGCGATTGACCAATTTGGTATTACGATATTTCTATGGTCAATTTGCTATTAACATTCATTACCCAACTTTTTGGTTAATGCATGTTATTTAAATTTTGAAATTTGCATAAGATATGGAAATGTGCATAACACACATTAGTAGCCGTGCATTTTACACTATTGTAGTTATATTATAGTCCGTGCATTTTGAAATTAGTTGTAGTGCCATAGGCCCCAAGGTTGTCGTTTTTTACATGATATATATATATATAAGATTGAATTATATGACAGACCCGTTTCTTAAATGCTAAACTCCTGTAATAAAAAAAAATGCAACGTCCAATCTCGGACATCCCCTTCATCGTCAGTTGATAAAATATTCAAGAACGACCATTAACGCACAGACTCGAACCGTTCAAGCACTATTGGTACAAACCAAAAGAATACAAAATCACGGACACAGAGCAGGTTTTTTTAAGGTAGAACGCGTATATGTTATAAGCATTATACAAAAACCACATATGCACCGACACGAAGTATGCATGGACGAAAACAAAAAACAACTAATATGCACGGACAAAAAAGTACACATCACTAGCAGTACAAGGCAAAGCAAAAACAACACATAAACAGCTCGGTGGAAGTATATATGTACACACAGGCAGGTGTACCGTACGCACACGGGGTGTGAAACGCATGCTAACGACCACCCCCAGACCCTTTTCACATCTCAACATTACCGGAAAAATCAGAAAACGCACAGACTATGCCGTGTATATGCACTTACGTGACTGCAATGTCCATTTGCTGAAAAGTCCAACTTGCTGCCTACTATCACCCAACTTGTTCACGTTAAATATGTTATCTAATCTTTTTATAATAGATCTATTAATTTCCATCATCAAAAGCATCAAAAGGATGAATTCAATTCCCTTTAATTAATTCATTAATAAACACTAACCAAATTTACTAAATCTAACCTTACAAGATAAAATAATGAAAAATATCTTTTAATCTCAACATAGATGAGAACTATCAATGGATATTATTAGGCCTCATGGGCTCATATAATTAGAGGGGTGTGCACAGACCAAAGCCTATATATATATATATAGTATATATATATATATATATATATATATAATATTATAACTGATAATATATATTATATATTAAGGGGATAGTTCGATACATCTCTTTCTGTTAAAAATAAAAATAAAAAAATAGGCATTTTCTAATCTTCATCTTGACAATTATGATTTTTGATCTCTCATAACTACTCGTTAAATTTAAAATTAGTTTACTAATAGTTTTATTTTTTTAAGTTAAAAAAAAAAAAGATTAATTAATTCAAAAACATGGGAGAAAGAAAAAGAAAGAGGGTACGTGTGTGGAATACAAATGCAATGCCCTAAAGAATAGTTTTCTATTTTAGGGGGGTCAACTTCGTTTAGTTCATTGATGGTATGTCCAATGTATCAAAAGTTGAATAAATTACCATAAGTGGTATGACTGGACAATTTTGAATGGATAATTGGTCTACGTGAATTGTAGAAATGCTTGGTCTGACCTCTCAATATTTTATTTCTTCTTGGGAGAGGGTAAGAACAATCCCATTATTGGTGCAAACAATAAACTATTTCTAACATCTTATCTCATACTAGCTAAACAAATCTTTAAATATGGATTTTAGTATTATAATTAACATTTAGTACAATGTTTTTTTTTTTTTAATGCAATGTTATTTACACCAAAATTTTAACAATATTGGAGGTGTTTGGTAAATAGTTGTTTGCTGATTGGGTTAGTGAGTTTTATTAGTTAATAGCATTAACTGAGTGTAGATAGATGTTTGGTAAATTTATTTTAGCTGATAGCTGATTACATGCAAAATGATTTTCTCAAAAAAACTTATCGAAAAGCTATTTTGAGCATCTTTTTGAATTTTAGCACTTTAGAGCAATAAGATATACTATTTTCAAGTTAAGTACATATGACTATATAATTTGTATAACATTTGGTCCTTGACTATTAATATTTTTAAATTAGGGACATGACTTTGTTCTTCGTATCACATGTGGTCCTACTGTCCAATTTTCCGGTCAACTATTGCTGAATTTCAACTAGAAAAATATTTTTTCCCGACAATAATTGATCGAAAATAGTCTTTTAATTAGAATATAGTATTTTTTTCGTTGAAATTTCGACAATAATTGGCCAAAAATTTTGACCAGAAAATTAGACAGCAGACTAAATGTGATACAAATTACATAGTCATGCACATAATTTGAAAATAGTAATAGTTAATGACCAAATTTGATACATGTACAATAGTCAAGAGACCAACATAACTATATTAAATTTAATTTTAAATTAAAAAATATTAAATTACTTGCACCTTTCAAAAAGAAAAAAAAAATTACTTGCAAAGAATTAGATTAAGATATGCCACACAAAATTACTCTTGACATGAAGGTCAACCCTAGTATAGGGAACTCCATGAAACATTTAATTGAAGGATGGTTAATAGTTCCCCTCCATTTAGGTCACCAAATATTATTTGTTGAATTTCAAGTGTGACCACATGCTAGGTATAGAAATCAAAATGGTGTATGCTTGCAAGAAAATGATAATTAATACACAAACTAAAAGATTTTTCAAAGTAGATGCATAAATTGGGAGATACATCATATATATCCACTAAATTGTGAGACTATAGGGGAAGGTTGATGAAGCCCAGCAACAAAAGCTTCAAAAAGATGGAGTATCCCCAGCCAAATTAAAGGACCACAAAAAGTTAAACTAGTCTAGGTTGTCCATAGTTGACCGACTCAAATCAAGAATGTTAGGATACAAATTTGTAAGTTGTAACCACAAGGTCACGGGTTCGAATCCTAACATTCTTGGTTGAGTCGGTCAGCTACGGACCACCTAGACTGTTTAATTTCTTGTGGTCTTTAATTTGTGGCTAGGATCATAAAGACGGGGTTTACTTAGTACACAGTACTCTCGAGTAGTGGCTACCATTTTCTTAGTCGGTCAGCTATGGACAACCTAAACTGGTTTACCTTCTTGTGTCCTTTAATTTGTCGGCTAAAATCATAAAAACAGGGTTTACTTAGTACACACTCTCGAGTAGTGGCTACGATTTCCCCTGTCACCCAGAAATTTTTTTTTTTGAAAAAGACAAAACAGTGAGAGCTAGGTAACATTGTGTAGAGGGTAAGCATTACAAGCCCTAATTAATGGAGGGAATGCAGAAAGGGGAAAGGAAAGAGATAGAAGCAAAATATACTACTCCCCACTCACAAGTAATTGAATTCCAAGCTAAGGCTCAGTCCTAACCCTCTTAAATACATTTGCAAGGACAAATGTATGCCCCTATGATTTTGTGTGTGTGTGTGTGACACTGTTTTTCCACATAAATACCTCACATGATGCATGTCTGACCCTTGTTTGTCATGCATTGGGTAACATTAGAATAATGAATTTATTTTTATTTATGACAAGCTATTACTATCCGATCCATTTATTATTATATTTTGACTCTACTTTTTTGTACAATAGAAAGAAAAGATAAAAATGGAGATTACACCAACAAGAGTAGTAGATCGAAAACAAAGGTTTTAGTCCGCACGGACTTAATTTAATGATTCAGTAGACAATATTTGATAGAAGAAATCAAGGTTCAAATTTTGGCAATGATAGGGTAAGGACTATGTATGTTTAAAGTGGACAGATCCCTTGAATCACCGTCAAATGTTTTGTCTGATCGGGGGCATTTGGGATTGGGAATTCTGCCATTAGGGAGAAGAAAACAAAGTTCCAATCTGTTCGGAGTTTCAAGAAGCATGTGAAGGTCAAGGGGCAAAGCTACATAACGCTCAGTACGTAATCCAATCCCAGTTTGAACTACTTTTAATTTTAAATTAAGGGACTAAAAATATACTATAGTTTTTAAGAGTTGTTGAACACTAAAGCCTTCTTTGTGTAATATGGCAAATTATGGTGTGGAATCATGCCCACATCCAAAATAACGTTGATCTGGTAGAAAATGACGTCGTGTCAATTATTAACCGCGTTTGTCTTCAAGAAATCTATGTTTATAATTACTAAACTCTATGTCATAACTTTTTAACTTCGTATTTACAATTATTGAACTCTATATTCACAATTACACAACTAGCTCTATATTCATAATTATAGACCTCGATGTTCATAATTTTTGAACTCTAGAAGTCTATGTTCATAATTACTGAACTCTATGTTCATAATTATAGAACTCTATGTTCAGAGACGGAGCCAAAGGAGGGGCAGGGGCAGCTGTCCCACCTCCACCACATATATAATATTTGTATGTATATGCATATATAGTACATATTTTAGTATTAGTATAAAAAAAACTATTAATTATTAACAAAAAATGAGTTAGATTAGTTGGTCAAGCACATGTTTAGCAATAGTAAAGGTTAAGGGTTTGAATCCTATAACATTAATGAACATAGTTTTACCCTATGGTTTCAACAACACACACTCTTTTATATTAATAATGAGATGTGTAATTTATAATTGTTTTCTATTTAAATTATTTTATCAAATTAATTATGTTTCATATTTTGTTATGAATATTTTTATAAAGTTTCGATATGTTTATTTTTCGCCCATATCCAACAATATTTACAACTATATTTCTTAGGTAAATTATTTATTTGTTTTCACACTACTCTTTGTTTTAATGTTTCGCTCTTTACTGAAAAAATTTATGAATTTGTTGCACTTCTTCGCCTCTATGTTTCAATAATTTTTAATCTTATATATAATTCTTTAAACTCTATTATTCACGAACGTCTCCTGAGTGTTTTGACAAATTTAAAAAATAAAAAAATAAAAAATCTGATTA
>VALG01002051.1:0-10417 GCA_009835305.1 Ipomoea purpurea
ATCAGGGAATGGAGATGCAAAATCATAATTATTTAGTATTAATTAAATGAACAAAAAGTGTGTTTGGATTTGTTTGATAAATGACGGAATCGATCAAATTTTGACGAATCCACCATTAAGTTTTTTCAGGGCAATATAAAATTGTATGCATTTCAATATCGCTGATTTTGTGTGGTTGAATTGGTGCGTGGTTAGTGTCGTTTGTATTATGTTTGGTTGTAGTGGTGATTAGTTGTTGTATTATATCAAATGATAGGCACACATATAATTATATATTGATGGTGCAAGACTAAGATGGTGTGGACCAAGGTATCGTGTCGTAGCTTTAGTCGTACTACTTCGATCCGTTAAATCAGCAATTCAAATGCTATGGCCGATTATGTAGTATAATTCAGAACTCTTCTCAAGACTCTAGTCGTAAGTATTGTTTGATGGGTCGCTTAAGAGTCTTGAGATTTTGGAGGAGCAATAATAAGTATATTAGCAAGATGCCACCAAGGGTTCGATAACCGTTTGTAAATGTGAATCTAAATATTTATTCTTTGGTGGCGCATTTTTAAATTGGTTAGTTAACTAATTTTGGTGTTGCTTAGTGAGGTATTTATAGAAATCTACCTCTTTGTTGTGCTCTCAAGATTATTATCTTTGTTATCTCCCCTCTCCCATCACTAGTCTAGTAAATATTATGTGATATTTACGATATAGTTTCCTCAAAGTTATTAATATGAGCTAAAAATACCCTTATTAACTAACAATATGCTAATGAAGTTAATTTCTTAAAAAGAATACAACCTAACACATCTTCTTTACTATAGTCAAATTTTATTTGTATTATTAAAGCTTTTAAGTGGAAAATGTTATTTATATACAAATATTACTTCAAAATTACCAATTTAAAGTTGGTAGAAATTGCCTATTGGTAATTACACAATGTTTTCCAGATTTATACTTACCTTATAAATGAATATGAAATAGATCAGATGTGGGCACAAAAACCTCTTTTGAAAGCAGCGATAGATATTTTCTACTAGGAGTACCACTATATCTAGCCGATATAAACCGGGAATAGACGCGTCGATAGGGATAGCACAATACATAACAACAGGTGTAAATAGAGATATGACATATATAAGGAAAAGAAAAAGAAGAAGCACAAATATCACATGGTGTCTAGCAAAAAAAAAAAACCCTCATTCTATTAAGCTTAGCATGCATCTACATGAAAATCATATTACACTTCTACTATAGTCAGCATATTCTGTTTCAATTACTAAAACACAACATGACACATACATCGCAACATCATATCATATCACATTTATGGGGTGATGCGAGCCACAACAATTTGTGGGGACAGTGATTGATATCTGGTACAAAAGTTTGTCATTTGCTTCGAAATACATCTGAAGGGGCCTTAGCGCATAGACGATCAAATTGGATCTATACACAACATCGGTGCTTTTTTTTTTGTCTTTTGTTTTTTTCGTACTCCACTAACCAAATAATCACGTATACTGCAGGGTACAAACAGAAAGAGAGGTTACAGATAGTTTGTGATTTGGCACTCAACCACTTGAATTAGAACCAGTAGGACAAAACTACAACGATAAAATCGGAATCTAGTGAGAGTACCTAGAGGTAAAAGAAGACACAGATTGCATGTGAGATCTGCACCCGCAAAATCGGTGGTACATCCCACGGGAGTGGCGCTACATTCTCTTTATATAAGGGGTCGTGGTAGCACTAGTAGGCGACCCTTACAGACAACTCCAGAACCGATAGTGTACAGATCGGTGGCTACACTTAAAGCGGTATATTCTTAAGCCAGCTTACCCTGAGTATTGTAATACAGCTCATCGGGTAGAGTCGCTCGTAATGAACATCCTCGAAAACTAGTGGGCTCTATCCAGCATCTCTGCACCGCTTCCTGTCAGTCCATTTATGAAACAAAACTCATATTCCTAATTTCGTCTTATAGGTGGATATTCGAGCGCACAAGCCGAATACTTAATACCCGCTTATATATACACATAAGTTCCACATCACTAAATTGGACTATATCCAAAGGTTTGGGTAACAACATATTAAAAAAATAAAAATAAAAAATTTGTTTTTCTATCTCTCTCCACGCAATAAAAATTTTACTTACTGGAGTACGGTGGAAACCACAAACACATTAAACTGTGGAGGATATTAATATGGCCGCTTTATACACGACAAATCCAGTAACCAGTTCCAAAAGGAGTTTTGTGAGTGGGCATTTTAAGTCAATATAGCAGCTTACTCGGTGTCAGTGGGGGAGTTCCGGTCGGTGTGCATCGCTAGACCAATCAGCTCGAGGCCAATAAGTGTGGACCTGAACATAGTCACACAGTAGAAGAGATGAACAGAAAGCCGTACTGCGGATCATTTGGACTCGTTGCCAGAAACAACTTGTGATGTCGCTTGTAGTGTAATTAACACCTCATGAACAAAATTACACAATTATTTAAATACACTCAACAATGACACTTTTCTGAATCTCTCTTTTCTGGGATCAAATCCATTCAGTCTTGGTCAACTGTTATATAAGTGGGGCCCGGGAACCACCCAATGGCCTATAACCAAAATGGGGGATCATGCAACACATAACATAGGACCACGTAATAACCATTAGCGAAGAGGGAGATATACAATATAACCATACCCTCAACACTGCTCATATGTGACTTATTTATCACTTTATTATCTATCTTCTCTCAGCATATACTTTAGTTCCTAGATGGACCGCGAGTTCAATAATACAACTGTTCCACCACTTTCTCTCTGGTATACATAATCTGGGTCATTATCTCATTTATCCTCTGATAATTTATGGTTTTTATATATTTTCAACTTAAGCTCATTATTTTTTTTGCTTTATTTATTAATTTTTTTTTTGTAACAGTAACTATAATATCTGGCAATCTAAGACCGTTCTATAAGCTACGAATGGTGAACCACTGTAAATATATTTCAAACTAGACTATGAGCACCTCGACAAACGGGGTCCGTTAGGGACATTCGTATAGAGAGAGTGTGTTTGGGATCAACTGCTAAATACGGGGTAAGCAATAAACACCAATGCTTGGAACATTTTGCCCTGGCAGGCTTACCTTCGCTGCCTCAGTGCGGTGATTACTTCATGGGTAGCGGGTAATGTGGCTGATTCCTCCTTACCGTTTCCCGCGACTGACTTTCGCTTTTACCACTAAGATATAATTTCGTTGCGAGGAGCTTTTGGTAACCGAAACCATCCTTTTTCTCCGGAATCTCATTACCCTCGTGTGGCATGCGAGATTCTCAATAGACCAAACCTTCGTCCCCGAGGTTGAGGCCTCAACGGCTCTTGTTTTTCCTTCCTAAGGGATGACAGTAAGGATTGTTGGCGTGTGCTGGTGCTAAATCCTTCATTGTTTTCTTTCTATCGCTCTGTTTTTTAGGACTCTTGTGTATAATGGTGTCATTGTTAAGTATTTTGTGCGACTTATAGTGGTTACTAGGCCGATCCATGTCTTCCACCACAAGGGTGTAACAACACTTGTTGTTTACGGTTACCCTATAAGACCGATTGATCATTACATGTGTCCAAAGAAAGATTAAATTTACATTCAATTAATTTGGAAAGGGCCCACAATAGTCCGTGGGCCTCATCTCTAAAACCCAACCCTAGCCCTAAAAGGAATAGAATTAGCAAACCAATAATAATTAGACCTTAATTAGGACCTTCTAGGTATATAAATAGGGGGACATAAGAGGCATTCTAGAACCCCACCACAATAATCTCTCACCACCAAGGAGCTCCAAGAATTTCCTTAGGAGAAATCAAGAAAGAAGAAAGCTTAAAGAAAGACCCTTCATAGCCAAGTAAAAAAAAATTTAATTCTAGGCTAAGTGGTAACCCCATGTCCTCAACAAAACCGTTAATTTTCATAGCTATGATTCCCCTCTTAGGCTTTCCCCATATTCCTTGTGTATTGATGATTCGGTTATATTTTAACACCAATTTTAAGTAAATAAACTAAAGAATTAAAGGAAAATGTTTCTCAAAATATGCGGAAGCTAAACCAACAACACAGGGTGTTATGCACCACTTGGGTTATTCCAAACCCAAATGCACAGGCTACAAGTTTCTATCTACATCCAAATACAAGGTTGAATAATCCGATTACAACTAACTATAAACAGTCTAGTTCTAATCCATTCAACTATACCATAAGCAATTCTCGAATACAAATTCTATTACAAGGCATACGAACTCTACACCGCGGGTCTCAAAGCAAGCCAATTTCATCTCCTGAAAACAAAAGATTTAGGAAAAACACAAACAACAGAATTAGCATAAAATGCTAAGTAAGCTCTACTCGCCCTGTAAATAAATACATTTATATTCGAAAATAGTTATACTTTATAATAAATTTGAGACTTGAATAGATCACCATTCAGAAAACATTTAGTCAAGTGAATATATAGGTACATAACTACAGTAAAAATATTCTTGACTCCACCAAAAAATAGTATTATATCCTTTCTCAAAATAGTTTTCCCAAAAGTAGGTTAGGCACCAACGCCATACACACTCTAGTCAGAAAACACTACTTTCATACAAGTTAATAGAGATCCAAAATAATAATACTTAGCACTTCCTAAAATGGTATAACTAATACATGTTATTCTTTTCTCATTTTCAAAATAAACATAAATAATAGAGGATTCAAAGTAAGCTTTTCCACATAATACTTTGACATACAATATCATTTGCATAAACCATCATCTCTCATAAGCATTTCTAAGATATACAAAATATAAGATATGGAGGAATTCAATAGCACATAAGTTTTACTCATCCAAGTGCCCATCTCAAGACATAGATATTCCTCAAATAATCATTTTTAGTATAACTTTCATAAGCTTCTCATAAAAATATATATCATCAATCATAGTTATGAGGAATTCAAATCATATTCTCAACATCACTTTTCCCAGTATCAATATCCATATACTCCTCATATAGTATATAGAGTGAAAGAACGAAGGTCCCCTAGACTAACTAAGCCTAGTGACACGGTAATCCACTTACCGGCCACTCCAGCAAGTTTGTCCTTTCGTGGGATAAAGGATACCTTAAGTGTGCACCACCCTAATGGCTCCCACCGCAAACAGAGTAGTACTAGTCCAAGTACCCAGGATGTTTCTGACTAGGCTCACCCACATATAGTAGGTAATCCAGATGTTTTCTACTGAATACAATCTCATCAAAATAGGGCCGGAGCCACACTAGGACCGAAGTCCACCAATCCACAACCATCCCATCATATTCACATATCCTCCAAATAGATACATTATTTTATATATCCTCCAAATAGATACAGTTATTATTCCTCCAAAATAAGAAGTTATCCAAAAATCATCATTTGCCCGTGGGCTATTCAATATAGTTCCCAAAAAATCAATAGGGTTCAAGTCATAGATATAGATTTCAAAATAAGTGGTTTATATCATTACATACCAGAATTCATCCTCCCAATTATAATGATAATTTAATATTTCTTAAAATAGATGATAGTCTCACCCATATACTTTTGTATACACCCAATTTATAAATATCCCACATATTCATAATTTGTAAATCATAGGTTAAAACAAAACATGACAACATTGTGCCATTATACACTTTTAATCAAATGTATTCAAAATAATTTAAATACACAAATCATAAATAGAAATTGTAATAGGCAAAGTAATTTAAACGGACATAGAAACTTACCATCAAGCTAAGCTTCCAAAAGCCAAACATTTGATTCTTAACTCACTCCCGAGCTTAACTACTTTACGAGTAACCTGTAAATCAACCGATCCTCATTCGTTACGTGCAAACTATTTATAACAATGTAGTATAACCATATTAAATATCGTTAAACCAACTTCCTCCTTCATAATAGATCCCATAAAACTCGTCCTCACTTCACTTAATCCAAATCCCAAAATTAAAATCACTTAATCCAAATCCCAAAATAAAATTGTATACGTTGGTAGACTAAATCAATCCTAGGTATCACTTCCTCACTGGCCCAACTCTCCAACCACCCCACCGCAAACAAACTTGCCAATTATCATCTATTAAGAGAAAATTAAAAATATTTAATTAACAGTAATAAAAATATCATATAATAATCATTTCAAAATAATATAACAACAAAATCAACATATCACACTGTAAACGTACATACAAAGTAACAATATCATCATCATGCATTAAATCACATATAACAAATAATTAAATCACAAATAACTGAAATACATAAAGAAAAAAAAAAAAAAAAAAAAAAAAAAAAAAAAAAAAAAAAAAAAAAAAAAAAAAAAAAACTCATCAATCAAAACCATCAAGCAAACAAACAGAAAAAAAACATATAAATAAAGACTAATCCTTCTCAACTATCTATCATAACAATAATTTAACTTCAAAAAAAAAAAGCCATAGCATCATTAAAATAAATAACATACATATCTAAAATAAAACCAACAAATAAAAACTTAGAAACATAAAAAATAACACCAAAAAAAATATGAAGTAAAAATGAGAAAACAACATTCAAACCAACCACCCACAAAATCTTACATAATAAATAAGAGAGCTAACCTACGGATTTCTCGTTTCTCCTTTGCCAAAGGAGAACGTCACTGACCACCCACTGTCCAAGTGCCACGCCGGACGGACCATCCACGTCGTTTTCTTCCAGGGCCGCCGATCCTGCCATAGCTAGCCGAGAAGAAGGGCTCCAGCCGCCGATGCCGACTTTCTCTTGTTGCCGAGCTGCCCTGTATCTGCGGAAACAGGGGGGAAAAGGCGGAACTGCACGCTGGAAAAGGAAACGGAAGACCTGCGGGGAAGGGAAAACAGCTACCCTGCTCGTACCCAAGCTGCCTACTGCTGCTCCACCCCTTGCATCCAACCAAAGAAGAGGAAAAGATGGATTACTGATGCTTTTGTGCTGCTTAGTTACTAACCCTAAAGAGAGAAGAGAGAGAAGCAGACTTGAAGGAAAAGAAATGACAAGTGGAGCTGCTTTGTTTCTGATGAATCTCCCACGTAACAACCTATAATATCATATTATAATATATATATATATATTATATATAATAGTATATATAATATAATATATATATATATAGTATATATATATATATATATTAAGAGAGAGGAGAGAGATACACAATAGACTTAAATGATGTAAGGGTTTTGCATATTAATATTGGGCTACACTTTGGTAGTTAGTCAAAATAATTGGGGCTAACAATCTTGAGATCAAGAAATATTTGTTGGGCTTAATATTTTTGAACAGGAATAAATTACACTTGGGCTCAAACAAAATATTATGCAAAGACCACTTGATATGTATAAATACAGGTTCGTCTCAAATAGACTTTCGGGTCAAATGCTTAGAATAAATCATCGAATGAATAAAATAATTCTACTTTAAAACTTTTCGAGATAGGAATTTAGGAAAAATATTTTGGGTTGTCACAATATTGATCTTGATAATTAGTGTTATGATTCCATGGGTGATCTTGATAATCTTGTTGATGAAAGAGATTCTTGATGATTGTGTGATTCTTGATGAACATAGATTCTGATGTTTATGTGTCATTCATGCATTGTTCTTGATGTTAAAGATTGAATCACGTTCTTGTTAAATTGGATGTGTCTGAGCCCTAGGGTTGTATCTTTGAAAAATTCGTACGGTGTTATTCTTGATGTATTGGGGTGGAATTCGCATGTTCGGTATTAAATTATGTTTAGGAAATCGATGGATAGGATATGTGCCCGTGATGTTTCTTACTTTTGATCTGTTAATTGTCTACGTGTGTTATCAATTGTGTTTTGGAGGAGTGTCTAAGCATGGTTTTGGTTCCACAAGGTTCCGGGGGCGTTTTTGTGGGATGAAAGAAGTCAGGTGGGTAGGTGGGTAGGACCCGCCACCAACCTTGCGGGCAAACTTAAAGTCGCCGCTGCCGAAATTCATGATGACACGCGGCCAGCCGGCGGACCCCTCACCCAGGGCTCCCCGCCATGGATTTTACCCCACCTCGGGGATTCTGGGCTTACCCATTGTGTTCCCCCGATCCCGGTGGCGTCCCAACGCGACTCTGTCTATCATGGCCTTATGGTCTTAGGTTTTATATCTTTCGGTACGTTCGTGTAGGTTTATGAGAGTCTTATATATTGCATTGCTAGTTGAATTGGTATCCGTTGAACCTAGGTGGAAGAAGCATGAACCCCTTTAGGATTATTCTTAGGTATGTGAAGGATCAGCATATGTTTTTGTTATACTTCTTCCCCCCCTGGTCCCAATGTGTAGGTGTGGCGTTTCATGTGCTTGCTATGTTTATGGTGTGCATGAACCACAATTCGTGCGATCGGATTGGTTATTCCTGGAGCTTGCGGTTCGGAGCTGGCTTCGGTCAGATTTACACTCTCTTGGCTGCGGTCCACCGTTTCGGTTGCGATCAAACGGTTTCACATGAGCTGCGGTTCATATTTCCTGGCTGCGGTCACATTACTACTCTTGGGGCTGGCGGTCCACTGTTTGGTTGCGGATCAAAATTATTGCATGAGCTTGTGGGTTAAATCGGTTGGTTGCGATCGAACCCTCACGTGGAGCGGATATGGGCAGGGTGCGCTGCGGCCGTGTCAGAGCTATATGCGTGACCCGTCATGTTATGGGCATGGTGATTGGTGCTTCCCATCAATGTGCTTATGTGATGACGATATGGACGGTTTGATGTTATGAGGTGTAAAACTGACTATAGGATTTATGCTAGCAAACCGTATATGTTGGGTATGAGTAGTGGTGTTATGTTATGTTTATCTGGTGCGTGCTTTTGCTTCCCTGCGGGGGCCCCGCCCTCTCGCCCCGCCGCTGTGCTAGTAAACTATATCTTGGTATAATTTGGTTGCTTATCTTGGGTCTGCGGGGAGTGTATCCCTATTTTAAAACTAGAGTCTCTTAGGATATATCTTCCATGCTTCAAAATGGTTTTCTGTATATCTAGTATATATGTCTATATGTACTTGTATTTTCAAGCGTTTGGAGTGGGTTACCAGCCATCTTTCGCTGAACAGGATATATTTGGCTTTCAGGCACAGACATAATCTGGAGCGCGCTAGAGGTTTTGGCGTAGATCTAGATAGTTTTCCCTTTCGCCTCGTGCCCATGATTTTGTATGATAGCGATTAAGTTTTTTAGAATTAGGGCCTGTGCACCTGAGTTCTTCTAGCTCGGTGGTTGGGCCATAACACCCGTATTCGTTATAACAATTTGGGGTTTATGATCATTTCCTTTTGTATATAGTCCTTAAAAGCTTTTCAAAATTTCGGTGGGTGTTACAGTTGGTATCAGGCTTAAGCTCTTGACCCTAGACAAATATTAAGACCAGACCTCGTAGCGACGTAAGACTTGAAAACTCTAGGTACTTTAGGACATAGGATTCGCCCGAACACCCGGTTAGGACGCGCGGTTGAATTGTGAAACCTACACATAACCTCCCCTCGATTTTTATCTCTCCCTTATCTAAAGAAACTTTCCCCCCCCTATCAACAACAAAAGAAGAGCCACCCAAACCCTAATTTAACGTCCTTATAAACGGTTGCCCCAGAAAGGACGATAGTATGGCACCAAAACAGAAGAACAATCAAGGGACTCCAGAACCTGCCACACACGGACCCCTGGACCCAACCCTACAGCCAACTTAATTGCAAGTCGGCCCAGCGTACTAAGCGACGCTAGCCTCTTTCGCAACAACCAGGCCCACCACCTCATAAAACGCGAACTCAGACGCTCCCCCGCACATGTTTCAAACCATCGAACCACCCACGGTCTCAGAAGAAGAGGACCTCGTAATCCATGGAGGAATGGATCCGGACCCTCGGACAAAATTTAGGTTAGCTTGGGATGCCCAGCAAGAACGTCACGTGGAGATAACCTCGCTTCTACTTCTGGACACCGGAAGGCGACCTTTGCGTGCGATCCACGAAGGGGGCCAGCTTACCCAACAAGAACCGGGGGTTCGACTGGGAAAAACTCAAAACGGCCTTTTACTAAACGAGGAGCCGATTTCTACCCAACACACATAAAAAGCATCCAATGTACGAAGAGTTCCTCCATTTGAAACAAGCGAACAGCTACCGTCATGGGAATACCATAAAACGATTCCTCGAATTAGGCACGCTTCGCACCAGAACTAATCCCCACTGAGGGTAACCAAAAGTAGGAGGAGGATTCGATATCGGCCTCAACTTCGAAGCTACCGAAAAAGCACTAGTGTTAAGCAGGACCTCGACCCCTCAACGGAGGCTTACACCTAGTGCCGCTTAATCTCTATCGAATTCCAACTACTC
>VALG01002056.1:0-16445 GCA_009835305.1 Ipomoea purpurea
CCATAGCTCTTAGATGTGCTGATATTTGACTTCAACGAACTTCTACATTATCAATTCACAGGAGACATTATCCCGAACTCACCAATAGCAATAACGAAATACCAACCTTAATTCATACATCTTACATAGTGAACTATTTCACAAACATTGCTTGCTAGGTACATTTTCAAGTAACAGTCAGCGGAGAAGGATCCACACTTACTCGATGTTACTGTTGTTTAAGCTTGTTGTGTTTATCTGAATATGACATTCCAAAGTTTCTATACGTGATGATCTTGTTGTATATACTACTATTGATTAAGGTTAGACTATGTTCTCTTTCTAGAGGTGACTCTTCTTTCTGTTCCTTGAATAGATGATGTGTAGAAGAAGAGAGTTTATCTGTTAGGATCTGACCGGGCGCATTCGAAGTTTATCACAGATCCTTGTCTTTACTATTCCTGATCTCCTAAACTAACTGTGATATCGATAGATGTTCTTAATGCAGAAGTTTGTTACTGAAGAATGGGCGGCGGGACTAATCACGTCATGGATAGATTATGAACGCGAACGATACATAGTTTTAGCGAGCGCTTGGTCAGCGTGTTAAGGAGACAGGTTTTGTGTTATCTTCAACCGAGGTATATACTCATCTGTGCATCGTAACTAAAAATCCATTTTCGACTTTACCTTATCTGATGATGAATATGTCTTCGGATTGCGAGCAGCTGATTTATTCTAGTAAAGCTGAACACCAGGATGACGCGAGCGTTATGTGTTGAGCGCTAGTTCACGATTACCTGGAATTGGTGAAATGTGGCGTGTGGATATCGTAAGTTACGAGCGTTGTGTAGGCGTTTCATGTATCGCCATGCCTCTCGCGCTATGCGCTTCCCTTGATTCAAGTCCATTACCTGTGGTCATGTGCGTTGAGCGTTTTGGCGAATGTGATTTGGGACTGAATGAAGCAGTCTTGGGAGTAGAGGTGAGAGAAGTTTCCTCGAACGTTCCCGAGTATTATGTGGGCGAGGGTAGGGATACCGCGGGTAGCTGCGCGGGACGGACTGTTAACAGCAAGCCGAAGAGCATTGGTAAAAAGGCTAAGGAAGTAGAACCGAGCGGGTAAGGCGGACCACACCGCCAGCCCGCGGAGGCGACATAGGAACGGAGGTTGCAACGGCGATTAATTACCAGCTTGCGGGTTTACATTTATAGAGAGTAGCGAGAGCCATGGCCTGTAGTATGTAGCGGCGCGAGGCGGGGTTAAAACTCGTCTCCTTTCTCTTTTAATATAGGCGTCGTCAGCCATCCAGAGGACCGGCCTACCCGTGATACACCCTGAGCGAGGGAGCTCAACACCATCTATTTGGCTGTGTCGTCCCCGTTAAACCTGGTCTACGTTAGACGGGGTAACTTACTGGACTGATCATGGATCCTTCCAGTATACTGTACTTAGTTGAAATATCTGCGAGATCTTCTGAAGTACACTTATGATTCCGCGGGCTATTTCTGTTAGTCCAGATAACACTTCGACTTGGCTGTACTTCTGTATGATATCGATAGATAGCACGTCCTACAGACAAGTCGAGAGGTGACGCGCGCAAGGACTACTGTGTATTAACACTAGATGTGAAATAGTACTTGTAGTACCGGTTGTGTGGTTTGAAAGTGTAGGCCTACAGGTACTGCTTTTAGATCTAGCATCTATCGGTGTTTTCGTGGCAACCAAGCGCAGTTAACGACGGATGACGGGATGTACCCTCTGTGTGTTCTGAATTTGAAGAGTTGTTCAGGACTACGTCGGACTCATATGTAGCCGACAGGTGTTTCTGGTATAATGGCATAGACTAGACAACTTCGCTTACACGCTGTAGAATGTATATAACAAAACCATTAACAGATAGAATCGTATCACTTTAACGATCGGCGGCGGATGCACCCGGCGCCGTGGCGCAACGGCTTATCACTTAGGCAACAACTAGCGAGGCTTTTATAGTTACCTGCGCTAGATTTACTCAAGAATTAACATATGCATTAAATAGTCTTATATAAAACGGCCCTAGTACGACATCGGTAGGTGTTTTCTATTGTGCATGGAAAACAAAACCGCACTGTATATTAAGTCCATGTTAAGAGAAGGGGAACGATCGAATAATAGTAAAACAATAAGTTATACTAGACAAGAGCGTAAATTATTCGCGGGACGCGGGAATGTGAAATATAGGTGTAAATAGCATAAGTGCGAAAACGCGCACGATGAAGATATGTGTGCGAATAAGTAGTTTACAAGTAACCTTAACCATACGCCATCGCTGTTTTATATCTACCTAATGTAGTGTGTCTAGAGAGCCGCGCATGCTCCGGGTATGGGAATGTAGTAATATAACTCCGACTCGCATCATTGATATTATTTTTCACTAAAAAATAAAAATCATAGCATCATCGGATATCAAATATACAACGCTGCTCCGATCGTACGCATCAATAAAAAAATAAACACCATAAATGTTGGGTAGCCAACTATTATTACACTCTGTACAGCAAGCTCGGCAACGAATACTCCATCCTTTAACACGCCCCGGCCCCGCTTTGACGACGAGCGGGCATGCACGACGCGTGTCAACAGATCTTCTATCGGGCGCTTAACTCAACGATTTCTGCGTCGCAATTCGGCAGTCTACTCAACTCCCCTCGCCCACACTCGCATCGGCATAGCCGCTGTCTCACTGACCTGCATTCGCAAAACGCGACTGCCGCTCAGAAGCACACAGTTGGGTGTAGTGTGCGCTGCACCGTAGGCTTTTCGATCTCTACTTAGCGACAATACATCAGAGACTCACCTACGGAGATGGGAATCTTGTGTCCTCTTTGGAGATGACTACGATCAGACAATCTTGAATGCTGCAGAAGCGTGTAAGCCATTTATGAAAAAGATTCTCGGGAGAATAGCTGGCATTAGAACCATGCGCGAGCTGTGTAACATTGAGAGAATCAGTTAGAGAGAGATGACTCTGGAGTGAGATGCATCATAGGATGCTGGAATTTAGAGAGCGACGACATGAATTGGCGTAAGTGCTGGCGGCGAAATAGGACCTGTCAATTTGGAGCGAATGCTAGAGCAGAGATCCGAACAACGTCTTTCGAATTGCACGGGAGGCGCCGTAGGTTGAGATCGGTGAACTGCCAGGCAACGATCTCCCACTAAGGTTCTAGCTAGTCTAGCTATACACTCGCCTGTGAAACTGCAACTGGTTTGAGTCAGTATACCTAACTTAGCTCTATTAACCGCACAATTCTCTTCATTCTCCACTATTGAGGTCTGCCATCCTAGGGCTAGATCAATGCTAAATATTACGTGATGCAGGACGGGCGTGGGTGTATGAGTGCTTCTGTATAGAGGGCCGGGCCCGAGTAGGGGTAGGCCATAGGGGGGGGTGTATTTAGGCAGTGCTTTGACAGTTATGATAGCCAGATTTTAATACCTGAGGGTTCTGGTGCAAAGTTAGTCGATTGTAGGTGGGGAGTGAGTGTGTTGTGGGTGTGTGTCTAGAGGTGTGTGCGTGTGGGTGTTGTGCGCGCTGTGGGGCCCAGGTGGGGCAGAGCCAGGGTGCGGTGGGCGCGTGAGGTGAGCGTATTGCAGCAAGATGGGCGTGGAGGTATAGTTGTGTGTTGCATATAGTTTAACTATCCTCAAAATGTCGGTTCGGTATGAAGTGTCAACTACAGTAAGGTATACAAACATGCAACAGAGCTAACCCAGGGGAAGCAAGGGCTACAGATTCGGACAGCCGTTCAGCGGAGCAGATTAGCAGGTCGGGCCAGACCAGTCTCGTGGTTATTAAGAGTTCGAAGCTCACTGCAGGGCTGGCTACGCCACTAGAAGTATGGGTAGGGTCGAAAGTCATATCGGAATAGTTGGTACGATGATCGCGTAGAGTAAGCATTGCCACCGAGATTGACAAGAATGAACGTTGAAATATAATAGGTCGGAATAAACAGACGAGGTTCGTTCAAAGGACAAGATCAAGGATGACGAGTTGTAGACGTCAGACAATTGAGGACGATAATTGATTAATGACTAAAATAAGTAGAGAAAGTGAAACTCGAGGTTAGCCACAATTATGGGAGTAACTGAGACGACTCAATAGAACGTTTCATTAGGAGTAAGCTAAATGTGAAGTATTCCTACGGATTGTGTTTTTGATCTAAAGAGCTAGTGCGATCTGGATGTCGAGTTCTTACAAGGCAGGAAACATGTTGATTAGCAATGGGTCGCCGATCTAAGATCTATTCAAGCACATCACTGTTTGAGAGTAGCGATGAGAATTGCACCCTGACCTCAGAGTCAGTCATAGCAGAGACGTATAAATGGAAAGGGAGAATGACAAGAGCATTAGGGATCATGATCTGAAGTTTGTCCTCAGGGAGAGAGATGGGAAGGTGAGAGAGGTGTGCGAGCGCATGAATCGGCCTTCGCAGGTAAGGGGTCGCTTGACGAAACTATCGCTGAAGCTGATATCACGCTTGTGAACTGAAAGGCTCCTACAGGCAGAAATGTCATGCCTTCCTAAGGCAGGGCTAACTCTTAGACGCAGCTAGTCGGTTGATCTGGATATCACGGTTGACAGTCATGTAGACATGCTGAGCCGATCCTTTGGGCAGATGAGTGGTATGGAAGCGCAATGAAGAATCAAACAAGACGGTTGCGAACGAAAGGATGCTGTGACATAGATAAGTGATAGAGTTGGATAGAGAGGGACGCCAGGATAAGATGATTATGACTTCTTTTGGCTCTTGCTTTGTCTCCTGGGCAACATTCTCGAGGCACGCTCGAACAGTATTACGCAGCACTGTATTATATAAGCAAAGGGCACGATAGACTAAACGGAAGCGTGCCAAATAGGAAAGTAGACATTATCGTTCATGAATATTCTTTCTTCGCATACTGCCTTAGTCATAGGTTGTTGACGCTAGTTCCGGGAACGGTCTCGACTTCGGTAACAGGCTCTGATGCCACCAGAGTTCACCCTAGCATGGGCTGCAGTAGGTTTGATCAACAATCGAGTACGAGTGTTATCTTTTCCGATCGTAGCACGTTCCGGAATTGCTGAGGAGACACTGAGCAGAGTTTAAACGAGAGCGCATTAAGGCATCATTACAGGGACACAGACAAGTCAGAGCAGGTTAAAGCGCGACGCTCCTTTGGGGCGGGCTACAACGTCGCACGGTGCAAACTCTTATACTGCATACATACAATCCACAAAGCAATCACTGCGCTGCGTCGTGTGACAGTTTGAAGGGAATCAAACTATTAGAACCACGGAGGGCACCACTTGTGGGTGAGGTCCAGCTCCAAACCTTATCATGCAACGGCCTCCTATGAGAACGCTATTGAGAATCATGGAGTTCGAATGAGACGCGAGGCTACTCCTCTCATTTGTTCATCTTAAGGCGATCTCGTTGTTCGCATTAGTTGTCGACCTGGTATAATTGATATAGGCCTTGTTTTACAATGTGACATACATAACACGTGCGCGCAGACGACGAATTCGAGCTTCAGCTCCTCCCCTTCAACGGTTGCACATCGAGCGCGAATATGATTTGAAAGTCCATGCTACACTCCGGCTACGGGAGGCTCGGTTGACATCGTACGCCCGGCCTTCCTTGGCTTCCAAAGTAAAAAGAAGATTAATGTACAAACCGCTGCTAAATTAATCTAGACAGGTATAAGCGTCAACTGCATACCAGCCAGGCAAACTCGTTGAATATCAGATGTGGCTTCCACACGACTGCCCACCGCACGGTCTGCGATTTGCTAACGGGTAGCGAAGATGGTCAAGGCACTAACTTCACCTTGTCGACTGTAAACGGCAACACCAGCAGTTAAAATCCTTGTCAACCCTCGAATCCTTGCAACGTCCAGAACACCAGCCAGGGATTAGACCTTCCACCCGCAGAAGACCGGGGACACCGTCCGAAAAAAAACTTCGCGTCTATGCGACTAGAGTCAGATGCACGAATCTCATTCTGACAGCAGCAGCGTTGCTCCTGAGGAGAGCGCTATCTGTCGGGAAGCCGATCAACCATATAACTCAACTCTACGAGGTTAACCACGAGTAACTCAGCGCCTCAACCAAGCCTCCGTCTCACAAGAACCGCAACAAACACCACATCTACCCCCAAGACTCCAGCACACCAGACAACAAGGACCTCCTGCAGGCATAACATCTATCTCGAAAACACCACATACACGAGCTTATACCACCCACATCTCATCTTGGACTACAGAACTAGAGTTAACAAACGCACTTCAACGACTGGCAAGCACATGCTTTAGTGACCTACACAGCGTCACACCGCAAGAAATCAAGGCCACAACAAACCTCGTGAGCATCATAGCCATCCACGCGCTCTGATCATTCTTCCCGTATTGACTACACGGGAATCTCTCCAACCTTATCGAACCGCGACCATAGCTACCATCTCCAACTACTTTCAATGGCAGTCAACCTATTTGTAGTCAAGGTTGCTAGCAGAAGACACCAACTTTTAACAAATCACAAAAAGTTTCAGCCTTTTCGCATCGAAAAGGAACGCGTCTCCACGCATGCCCGCCCAACGAGGCCGGCGTGCACACACACCAATTTCGTAGTACAAGCGACGAGGGTACATGGATGCTCTGATCTCACACCAGAGGCGCACACTCTTGACTCCGAGCGCAACATGTTGAAATCGATTAAAGCAGGTATATAAATGCTGCACAGTAAATCTAGGAGGCTTGGCAAGCCCAACAGGCACTAATTAGATAAGGCAGAGGGCGAAGATAAAATCGTTTACTTGAAACATTTCAGCAAAACACCCATTCCCGGTGACTAGCTGTCAACGCATCTAATAAACCGCATCAAGGCTAAGCCACACAACCACTCACACAGATAAGATACAACGATCCACCACACGAGTATGACCCACGCATTATCCCAAGTCAAGCAGTGAATCCCAGTCCAGCAACCAACGTGCAACGACACAAGTACTGCTGTCCAACCATGAAGATCAACGTCCGAACCACACCCCGCCCCACGCTCCAAGCATAGCTCGCTTCAAACACCGCTCCACACTCCCACACAACCCCGTGCACCAAATGCTTCTTACAGTCGGGTTTTCCTTAAACGCGACGGCACAGGGCCGCCAGGCGCCGCTGTCTTTGCCTTCATTTGGCCCTTCCACAGACAGACCTGCGAAGGGAAATAACTTAACTGCTGATCCGGAAAAGGTCAGGGAAAATGGAGAAGAAGCGATGGAGAAACATGAAGGGGCGGTTATTGAAGGAGAAGAGGAAAGGAACAAATGGGAATGAAAAACTGCAATTGAAGAGGCACGGAAGATTTGTTCTAACAAGCTATTAGGTCGTTGGCTGTGAACGTCGCTGGGGTTCTAAAGCAACTGGGAATATGCCAGATAGTCTCCGGCGACGACAGAGCTACCTTGAATAGGTTGTAGATTAGCTTGAAATGACGGTTGAGTTAGGGCGTTCGCCGGCAACTGGGATGCCGAAATGGCTAGCCTAGTGTAGGCGGCTTGCGGCGGCGGCAATGATTGAATGTTTTTCGGGAAATTTAGCTTAACACTGTTGCCTCTAAACCTAAGCGTTGCTTCATCATATGCTTTTGCAGATCCCTTATTTCCGCTGCCCATTTCCCCCACGGCCTGTCTAACCCCTCTATATCTTCTTCTTCTTTCTCCGTTCCCTTCATCTGGCGCTACGGCGGTTGTGCCGGTGGAGGTGGCGACGGCCATGATAGGTGGTGTTATGAAGTTCGTAGTTTCTACAATAGGTGGTGTTATAAACATCCCTTATGGAGCTTGATAATAGGAGTACATGCAATAATACACCTACTCATTATCAAATTAAATACAAAAATCCTTTCAAAAAAAATTAAATACAAAAAGTAAAATAAATATATTTTTATGCAAGAAACGTAAAACAATTGAAGATGAAAAATTGAACTAGAAATGAAGAAGAAGATAGAGAAATGGATGACGATGATTCTTCCCCTCCATACCCGCCATATACCCTCGGAGCTTGCTCGGCGAACTGAGTTACATCCTCTTCTTGATCTCTCATCTGACCAAATTTAGAAAATATCGGCGGTGACGGTGGGCCGGTGGCGCACCCACCGACAAAACACAGTTGGTTTCGTCTATAACTGCCGTTGCGTCATCATTCCTTCAAAAGATTCTGTATATGCAAATTTTACGGCGCCGAATTCTTCTCTCCTTCCCACCGGTTGCCAGTAGCCTGAAATGGCAAACTCATCGGGAATGATAAAGAAAAATGATAGGTTTGCCCTCACACTTAACGTCCATTTGACAACAAACATAACAGTAGGACCATGGGTGATTATGTTTTAAAAACTTGGAGGACGTCTCGTGGTCGTTTTAAAGTCGGATGATCACACCCTGGAAAATGCTAATACTCGGAGGACCATTTGAGGATTAAACTTTAATTAATTAATATCACGAGGAAACTAAAACCTTAATTAATCTATCCTATATATATAGGGATGCACTGAGGTGCGGTAAGTGCCCAGGAAGGAATATGCGAAACGAATCAGCGCACGCACTGTCCAGATCTAATATTCTAAAAAAATGCGGCGGCATTTTCGAAATAATTGAACATCGAAATGGCAAGTCAACAATCACAGCGTGGCTCTGCGCTGTCTTACAAGGCACCCTACTTTCACCTGTATAAGAGGGGTTGCATCGTAATTTTCTTGTTAGCAATTCACCACTTTCCCACAAATCAATTCATCCCCCACACAACCTGGGTTGTGCCTTATCAACTATATGTGCAACTATTTTGAACGGTAGCTGCAACCTAACTCTATAACTTACCGGTGCACCTACTTAGTTTCACCCTATAAGTGCATGGTAAATTTCTTGGCCTTGTGTAACATTCATCCGATTGATCTGAGTTAGCGGCGTAGTACCATAACCCCCCTGAAACCACTCGCCAAACATTCATACCACCAGGTGCACTACTTCATCACAACTGTGTGGCAACTACTATAGAAACTAAGGGTGCAACTAAAGTATTGATGCTTAGTGTGAAATTTTTACCGCACCTATAATACAATTTTTCATGACCACTTGTAATACCTTCTACCTTGCACTTTGGTGTTCAAGGCTATTTAGTTACGAAAATGCCACCCCGCATTTTCTTAATAAACAATCAATGTTTCTCCATCCATCATTAAGATCTGGACCGTGGACCGAACAGGCCAATCCCATTCCTATTTTCCGCGGCCTGGGCTGAGAGCATTCCACCTGAGTGCGACTTATAAGTATATATGGGTACGAGTTCCAGTGAGGCAACATGTGCTATAGGCGGAGAACCCGTGAAGAACACATGATGGTGCATTCCCAGTCTAAATATTGTTTTAATTGGTCTTACGATTATCAGTTAAGTGGTCGAACCGCGCATCTAACACTGTGTGCAACCACGCGACTTTAGTTGTGTCTGGAGACACATTTCAATGCGCGTGCTTGCGACACACTTAACTGTAATCCTAGAACCATTAAAAATGATTAGATGTGATGCACATGTGTGTTCTCACGTTTCTTCACCCTCAACACATGCTTCTCATATGGATTGCCTAACTCTCCCGTCTCCATAGCTATATAACTACTACGATGAAAAACTCCTTCCCTTATTTTGGATGGAAGCCGCAAATTGTTAGCTTATCTCCGGCTTAAACGACCACTTTCTTCGGCGCCCCGGGACTGCTCCTTTAAAACTTCATCCAGTTCAATCGATATCTGTCAGTCTTTTCAGATTCCCCTTCTTCCTCTAAGCACTTTGACTCTTTAAGAAAGGGAGTGAGAGTGGTCGAAGCTAGTGAATTGAATACCAGACGGTAGAAGGTTCTGTTCCTATTGAATCAGATCTGGCTTTTGCTTACTCCTGTCCATACGACCCGAGGGAAGAAGCTCCTGTCTCTTCTGCATTTGACCTGAGACTGGGAGTTGAACTCTCTCGATTGAAATAGACGGCTAGGAAGGAAAAAAAGCAAGTGGAACCCCTTATCAAGATTAGCAAAAAACAAAGAAACTCTTTTCTACAATAATATAAGCTTGGTTCTGGTCTGCGTTAAGTTCAATAATATAGTATACTCATATAATATTAGGTAGTACAGCCTAATATACTAGTAGTAGACCGTCACTAGTATATAGATAATACGAATCACTATATCAGATAACGTAATACTACGTTACTTCCCATTATAATCCAAAGACAGTAATCCAAGTTGTTGGCCCAATTGCCCACCCAACAAATACTAAGTCCGTTCCTTAGGATTTAGCCTATTCAGTTCTGAACGCTTACTTGCTTAGTTGCGCAACTTTTTTGGGAACGAACTGATCTTAAATTTTGACCTCTTCGAGCTTGAGAATTATCTTGTATGTAAACCATTCGTGGCTCCCTGTCGCAATATCCGCAACGTTTGAATTAATGACAGATAGCATTCAGAATTATAACGTCTAAAATCCATGGCCTAGCTAAGCAGCGAGTCTTGAATTTTCATCATCAAGGGACTTACAGTCGCTGCAGATTATGCTACAAATACGATTAGAGAAATGCAACAATCAATCAACCACCCCAATCATGATGTGAGGATACCACAGTATCACTCAGGCAACTAAAGCTCTAACTACTCCTATAGGTTCAAGAGTGATCACTAAAGTCAATCACGAATTACAAATCACAAATAATAGTACTGAGCGCACTACACATAACAATTAATCAATGAATACTAACACACTCCTCAAAGCACTGAAGGGCTGGATGCAATAACATTGAGCCTTGTCCGTAGAGTTAGTGAAACAGGTGATGGCAGGCCGAATTTGGTGAAGCAGTCATCCCTCGGAGGCTTGATCGGCGCAATAGCACGCACATAACTCTGCAACCAGCAAAAATCCCCCTGCGACTTTATCCTCGCCGAACAAGAGTGATAGTCGATGTTGCGCACATGCCTTTCGCTGCGTCGCCATGGAAACGTGGATTCACACACTAGATACAGTGACTCCAAAATTATGCACACCATTAAACGTAGGGGTGTAAGCGGGCTGGGGGTACAATGAGCCGAGCACTCGCGAGCGGCTCGGTCACATGCAGCTCAGCTCCGCGCTCACCAGTCAAATCGACTCCGCAGTCGAGCGTCGAGCGCTCGTTTAGTCAAATTAAGCTGCAAGCGAGCCTAGAATACCATTCGGGCTCCCGCGGCTCCGTCGAGCCGCTCACGGGGAGCCATCATAGTATATATAGGCGTTAGACTAGGAAGCTAGTATACTAGACGTCATGAGCCAACTACTATATATACTAACTGATAGCTAATACGTAGCGCCGTACGTAACGTGAGATCACGTTCATGGATGATAGTGTACTAAATTCACCCGGATGTCGTCATGTATGGTGACTGAAGCATGCTATGATGTTATGAATGTCGAGTCGAACAAGCAAGATGATAACTTCAAACCCTCTTTATATTCATGTACATCCTCTTCGAATACTGCAGACAGAAGGAAGAGGATCGCAGAGAATGAAACTGTAGAGAGACGGACAGAGAGATGGCCAAAATTGTGGCCTCCTCTCACTTAGAGGGGGCTAGCGCCTTTTATAGGGGCCAACCGAGCGTGGCGAGTTTGAACCCAATCTCCAGGGTTTGACCGTCACCCGTTGTGACCCCAACCCGTAGCTCAAGACGCCGAACCGCTCGACCGCCGACCGCGACTATACACCCGAACCCGGGGTATAAACTTACCATAAAGCCCCCACAGCATCCGTGCTCGCTGACGACGAAGTTAGCGAGGAAGGGTTCGGTCTGGAAAAACGGGTTACACGTCCCGTGAGCATTGTCGGGTTGCCGCTCGTTAAAAATCTTGGCGTAATAAGAAAAAAAAAACCCAATGGCAAAACTTTGAGGCCAAGGGAAAAGAGTACAACGCTAAACACAGTCTATGGACCGAAAGGGAGCGCCCGAACCAGTGGTCCGGACTTATTCGCGCCGCCGAAACGCAACGTGAACTCCGACCGACAACGACCGAGCAAATCGTACTGACTCCGGGCAAACTGAAAACGCAGACGAGCACTGGGGCCGGCGCATCCCCACCTGCGGCAGGTGCAAGCAATCGTCAAGCACACATGGACCGCCTGGATACGACGGGATTCCGACCGAGAAACGACCACTCGCGGTGCGGGAAAACTGCCTCGATCCGCGCGTCCGGCAATGTGAGTGCACCCCGGCTACAACTAACTACGCCGATGATCGGGAAACGATATCGCATAACCCGCGACGGCTACATACACATCGCTAAAAAAGCGGTAAACACATCGCAACAAAGAAGGCAAACACATCATGCTACAAAGCGGCATCCGGCCAAAAGGTGTAAACCACGATCGCTGAACAAGCGCATCGCTAAGGAAAGCGGGGTAATACCATCGCCGCAGTCGCCCAACAGGCGATACTATACAGCATCCCGAAAAAAGTGGCCGATCGGCTAAGAGCAGGATAAATGACATCGCCCGCGACCACTCGCCCTAAAAACCCGGAACACAACATCGCTAACCCGCACTCGCTAAGAGGCGGAATAAAACATCCGCGCGCATCGCCTAACGAAGCGGAAACAACATCGCTAAAACGCGGCAATCGCTAAAAGGCGGAATACATCGCTGAAAAGCGGCATCGCTAAGAAGCGGAATACATCGCTGAAAAGCGACATCGCTAAGAAGCGGTATCACCCGGTATAAACCCGGACTCATATCCCCGGTGGTGGCAATGCCGACCTAACCGGTCATAGAGTTCCAGTGGTGGCGAGGCCAACCTAACTGGTCTTTAGAAACACCGGAGGCGGCAACGCCAACCCTACTTGGTCTAACAAGGCGCGTGGCTCACTTTCCCTTCTCGTCGGAGGTGGCAGTGCCGACCTGCTCGAGGTAGAAACGCGCGTTGGACGACCGGAGCTAATAGCCTCCAGGCGACGCCCACCGCCCAGCATCGCCTTATCCGGGCAGACGGGTTTGAACCGGCCGCTCTAGGCTAAGGCCACATACCCAGTAATGCCGACCGGGCGCATGGCCTCAGGCGACCCACATACTCATAATGTTACCCGAGCAGCACGATTTGAACCGGCCGCTCTAAGATCGACCGGCACATGGCCTCAAGCGACCACATACCAGTAAACCGACCGGCATTATGGCCACAGGCGACCCACATATCAATATGTTATCCGAGCAGACGATTTGACCCGGACGCTCCTCAAACGACCGCCGCCCACCCTGTCCAGCCCCCCACTGTCGGACGCACTTAAGTATAAGGTCGTGTGCCAGTGGAATTAGCGGCCGAGCGAACTTAGGGCATGGTCTCGCTGTCAGGCTATTGCCCTTGCCCTCGCCGACTTTAACCGAAAAGAAGTGCCAGCTTTAACCGAAAAATAGTTTAACAACATTGCGATCGTTAAATCGGAGCCTCGCCCGATTGGTCCGGAAGACCCAAAATTGCCTACGTGGTAGGGCTTGGTGCCAGGACTCTTCCCGGGCTTAACAATGCCGGTGGTGGCCGAGGCCCGACCTGACCGGAGCTTCTAAATGCCGTGTGGGAAGTACCAACCTAACCGGACTTAAGGGCCGGTGTGAAATACCAACCTAACCGACTTATTACAATTAACCTTTAATATTAACAATTTATAAGTGCATTTACACTCGGAATAAGCCTATACAATTTATTCTACGTAACACTACTACTATTTAGATGCATTTAATAACGGAAGTTTAAAACTTTTACCAAATTCTATTTTTCCAAAGTTTCCGCCATGCAGCTTCATTCATCATCTCCCTCCCGTACATTTTATTCTGGTTCGAGAAGTTAACGGTAGTAGATGAATCTCAACAACTTTAAAACAATGGTTGCTAGTCACCAATGGTTGCGATCACCGATCACCCATAAACTTGACACTCGAGGGTGAACATTCCGATTGTAGATTGGAGAATTCGAACCGATTTAAGATTGGTGGCAACTAATCTGGGTCACACACTGAGTTTCAGCACGATCGGACTGTGTGCGATCGTCCGGCATGATCGGTCGATCGGTCATCCAAGGGGCACTACTTATGAAACAAGCCGGTGGCCGCGACGGACTATAGTCACGTTCGGGAACCCGGAGCGCCACGACCGGAAATGTATTCAACGGGCAGGGACCGATGCTATGGGCGATCAGATGTTCCTCAAAAAGGTCCGAGAAACCGGTCATAAGGCCTTGTCGGCTAAGCAACTATTGCAACAGCAAGGAGCAATGGGCTCAACAGGGGGCCATAGTTGAAGGATTGCAAATGATTGATGACGACCTCAAGAAGGCGGCGCATCAATGTCATCTCGAATTCATATTCCCTGACGAAAACATAGGGTAGCCTTTTGTTCTGCAAAGCTTTCACCGATCGCAAGCTCGGAGGTCCGGGGAACTTTGAATGTGATCGGGACCGCGGTCAGCCATAGCTGGAGATCTACTATTTTGAATAAAGTGGCCCGGTGACTGGCGAGGATTACCCGAGCTTTTGCGGTCGATAGCCAGTCGATCGGTGTTATACCTGTTCAGAGAACTGCGAGCAGTTGATCTGACGCTCTCTGACTCAATCGGGAGCTTGAAAAAAATCTTCCGATGATGTTCAGGCTAGTCAATCAAGAATGGTGTGAATGTCGGCATGGCTCTGCCTCGATCCATAATACATAACACTATTTTGTTATGGTAGGATCGGTGTTGGTACGGCGCCATTTACAAATTTATGCAATTTACAAACTGAATATTTACGGCTAATCCTAATACATTTAGCTATGTTGTGCGAGACTTGGTATGAAATTCCAAGGTCGGGAAAATCAAAACAATGGAAGTCTGACCGGGAGCTCCAATCGTATCCCCTACACCAAGCAGGTTCGGAGGATGCTCGGGAAAATGTGTTCGGAGAAATCGTTGCGGGCAAAACTTGTTGACCATCACGAACACGGCCGGCCGCTTCTTAACCCGATTGCAGACTTGGGAAACCATGGAAGCTCGAAGTGGACCCCTAACGTCGGGCGCGATCGGACTAGACGTCCACGACGGCGCGATTGGGCACCAAACAACGAGCGCATGCACGCGTTTTCCCCTTTTTAAATATACTTACATCTCTTTCTCTCTCTTTCCACTGTACTGACTTCTCGCTACACCGCCATTGTCCACCAATAAACTTGCATGCACTACTTCATTTCTACACTTCCCTAGTTTCAAAGCCACTTTCACTAGCTTTTGCTTTGTTAGCTTATATTACCATTATTAAATTTATGCTGCCACCATTACTTTGTTGGGCTGCTTCTACCCTCTACCCACGTTCAACATGGGTGTTCTTCACCAGGAAGAAGAAGAAACCCACAGGAAAAAGCATAGGATTTGTTATGAACGGAGCTCTTCTGGATCATCCACATGCAGCCTGCGCTATTACAGATTTATTGCAACAATTTTCCTGGGCAGCAACGACGAGCTCTGCTGATCTCGGCTTCATCTCTGACTCGTGATTTGAGTTGATCTTTGTTGTTTCGAGACGCGACTTCAACTTTTGCCTTTCCCTGCACGCTGATAAGCGGATGACGACGATAGCGCTGGCATTGCCGCGGAGGGTGTCGATGGTGCATAACGAGGATGATGACGATGAAGGTGGCGGTCACGGTTGTTGCATGCAATCGCAGCACTTCCTTCGAGCCGGAACTACCTTCTACCAACACACCCTCCACTTAACTCGACGGCGATCGGTACGCCGGAATTCCAGTCAGGGAGCGTTCAGGGAGGGGTCGAAACTGAAGTCACGAATTATGATGATGATGATACCGAGTTCGCATCTGATACAGAGGCTGAACTGGGTGTTACATTGGAAGCAATTACAGATGGTAAAACCTATATACATCTACTACAAAATAAAAGAAAAACAAATTGCTCACCGGACGCTTATCTACGGCGGAACAACCTTTAAGAAAGGCGATGATGCAGCTGAATGAAGATGACAACTCAGGCTGCATGTTCAGGGGAGTCTGGAGCTTAAAGACAATATGAATTCTAGTGAATCTCCCAAATGGCAAGAATAGAAGAGAATGGCGGAGTGGTCGGGGCTCGTTTGGTAATCCGAGCGCTTGGGTTCAAACCACCTCTAATTCCAGAACTTGGTGATTGCTTCTGAATTCCCATATTTTCTCTCAACTTCCAGAATTTTCGTAGCTCTTCATAGATGGTAGGATCGCAACTCTTTGACACGGGTCCCCACGGACGGCGCCATTCACCCGGATGTCGGTTGTAATGTACTAGAAGATGTATATGTATATGAATGTATGAACAAGAAATATACATATCAAACCCTCTTTTATTCATGTAATCCTCTTGAATATGAGAAGAAGG
>VALG01002057.1:0-13336 GCA_009835305.1 Ipomoea purpurea
AAGTCGAATTTTCATCAAAATAATTTTCAACAAGCTAAGTCTCTGGGGGTTCACGTGGTAATATTTATGTAAACTATTATTGACCTAAACCATGCAAATTAAAGCAAGTTGCCACCTTTTTTCTGCGTTGAAGCTTCCTCGATCTTATATCTCAAATTCTTCGTTGCGGCTAAAATATATATCATCGGTCACCAAGAACACAAAGCCTATATATATATATATATATATATATATACCATTATTTTATTGTCACCAGACAGCCAGACACTAAACCTTAGCTAGCGATTATTGTATAGTATATTTACAGCGTTAACGCCATGGGAGTTTATTGCATGGCAAGATACAAGGTGTGTGGAGTGATGAGGAATGTGGTGGCGGCGCTGCGGCGGATGAGGGGGCCGCGGCGGGGGTATATTCCGGTGGCGGTGGGGGCGGAGAGCGAGGAGGCGAAGCGTTCATGGTGCGGACGAGGGCTCTGTGCGACGCGGATTTCTTGGAGATGCTGTCGGAGTCGGCGGCGGAGTATGGGTTCCGGAATGAGGGGATCATTAGGATTCGTTGTGAGACAAAAGGTTTTTGTACAACGGATGTTCCTTAAAGGAATCGAGATACGTACGTTGTTGAATTGAAGGATCGGAGCTGCATTCATCGATCTTAGTCACGTCGCCGGCGACTAATATAATCCTTTATCGTTTCCGATCACTCTTGCTTCTTAGCTTAGCTTGCAGGCAGGCATCACATTATATTTTTGCAAGAGTGAGTTAGTTCTTGACTAATTAACTGATTATAGCAATTCAAGATTTTATGTTAACTTCCTTCTCATTCCATTTATACTAAATAGATCAGAAAATATTTTACATATTTTATGTGTTGCTGGTAAAATAAGTACTAACAATTATGGAGTATATATAACTATAGGCATTGAAATAGGTCCTTCAAAGTGTAAAGCCCTGCAATAAGCTTGGGTTGATTATTCCACATATGATCTGCCATTTGTTTGTGCACCTTTTCTGTAAGATGATATGAGTCCCAAAACACATATTCTTTTGGATTCTCACACACTTCAAACCCCTCACAGGCCTCTTTCCTCCGCAGCTAAATACTCCTCTAAATCTCCCTGTTCGCAGCATGCTGTCTTCCCTTCCTTCAAACCTTCACCATTTATAAACATTTAACACAAATATAAGCATGCATC
Organism: Ipomoea purpurea; assembly: GCA_009835305.1. Taxonomy (NCBI): domain Eukaryota; kingdom Viridiplantae; phylum Streptophyta; class Magnoliopsida; order Solanales; family Convolvulaceae; genus Ipomoea; species Ipomoea purpurea. The sequence goes on from VALG01002057.1 coordinate 1,196, forward strand.
CCACCACTACTGGAAATTATGGAATTTCCGACCACCTGAAAGTGATCTTAAATCAAGTTAAAAGCCTTGTTCCGACCACTTTTGATATCCGAAAAAATCTGTGTTGCTATTTCCGACCACTTTTTGTTTTCAACTTGATTTAAGATCACTTTCATAGGTCAAACAAACAGTTCAAGAGATGGAATAGTTCTAACAACTAATTAATTAATGTTGATTGAAATGAAAGTTGGTTTACCAAATTTAGAGGGATGATTAATCCTTTGTTTGAGATGATGGTTGAATCATAGAGGACATATTTGAAGCCTTTGAAGTGGTTCCCCATTTTCAGTAGCATGGTGTGGAGTGCCCTATTGTGCAGCCTTGACAACTTTGAGACTTCTGGTAAGCCCCACTTTTACTTGGAGGATTAAGCTTGTCTCATGCCTGGTACACATCCCAAATCCCCCAGATTCAAAAAACCCAAATTTCCTGCCTCCATTTCTATATATCCCTGCAAAATTTTACTATATATAATCACACCAAAATATTCGCCATTAAAAAGTTTAAGTGACAAAATTTTACATGGTAGTGCATCTGAAACATTAATCTTCATTATTATATAAATTTTCAACAAATTTAGGGGGTAAAAATTGTAATTTTATTCAAATCGAAATTAATTAACTACAATTAAAAATAAATTAAACTTACTTGAATGACTTGTGTCAAGTTTCCGATTACCATGTCCACGTAGTGGGAATGTGAATAGGAGGTTAGGAGTTTGGAATCGGTTAGGAAAGGGCTAAGATAGTCATTTGTACCAATGCTGAACAAATACACTGCCCTTTCAAAGGCCTTTCTTGATTCTGCGCTTCCAATCTTGCCCCTATACCACGCCTTAACCTTGTTGAAGTATTCCATCTGAGTCCCTAGATCAATTACCTGAACATATATTTTACATTATAATTCATAAACACATCACCATTAAGTTAATGCTCGTGATAAAACTCACATTATAATTTTAGTTCGCAATTAGTCATAAGGAGATAAATTATATGTGAAATTCACTTTGTGATCCTAAATGACAAAAGATCACAATAAGGTAATGGACCCTAAGTTATCAAATGGTTTTTTTATCAAATTATATAGGGAAAAGGGTTAAATAAGCCTTCAAACTTTAGTTTAAAAGTCAATTAGGCTGCTAAACTTTTTAAATGTGCAATTACACTCATCAACAATTCATTTAAGTGCAATGAAGCCCAAAAATAAGTTAATGACCTGTTATCACAGGTCATTAGGGTTTAGGCCACCTTCCGGCGAATTTTCGGCAAAAAAAAGTGACCAACAACCAACCTAGATTTGCCAAAAATTTCACAGGTCATTTTTTTTTTTTTTTTTGTCTAAAAATTCGCCGAAAAGTGACTTAACCCTAATGACCTGTGATAGCAGGTCATTATTAATTTGTTTTTTGGACTTCATTGCGGACTTATGCGGCACGAGGGCACCCCCGTACCGCAACTTTCCGCAACCTCGACAGCCCCGTACCGCAACTTTCCGCAACCTCGGCACCACGTACCGCAACTTTCCGCACCTTCATTGCACTTATATAAGAATCTTTCTCAAATGGTTTTCCATCCGGTCCGATCCAAAAGTGGATCCACCATCCACGTAAAGTTGTTAACGACGATACATGATACGGGTGGCATGCACGGCCACACTCGATGCCAAATGATTGCACGGAGGACTGCGGGCGGGCAGGCAGTCCCGTGAGTGAAAAGATGATAGATATATATATATAGATGTATGTATGTATGTGGGGGTTTTATGAGTTTTGATGATTATGTGTTTTGTTTGGACCCCTCTACCTACTTGTGGTGTGGACGTTTCCAAAACTTCATTATATTGCCCCATTTTGGAGACTGGATTTTAGCCTAACCTCAACTCATACTCATCTAATGCTAGCTAGCTTCAAAATCACATCCTTTCAACTCAATAACTCACTTTGCCTCATTCCCCATTAGTTGATTAATTCAAAATAAGGTTAATATATAGTTCATTTATTGATAAATTCAATCGATATATGAGTTATAATCTTATCAAAAAAGTTTATATAGATTTGTCATGTTGCGAACATCAGCTCATTTATTCCTTTATCAAGACTTTGATTTACGGAAAAGTCCATAATCCCTACTTGAATGTGCGCTTTGAGTGAAGTTTTCCATGCAACTGGTAAAGAATCACAATGTGATAAATCAACCTAGATTACCCACAACTAAAACTAATAAGAAGGTCTATATAGATAGCTCTCAGATGAGTCAAACTTAAACATTGTAGTTACCAAATCAATTATAAGAGCAACTTAGTAGGGGGTTGTCCTCTATCAAGAGACTATGGGCAAGTGAGAGCCCTCAAATTTAGGGTGCAAACTAACTTTTAAGAGTCCACTTTTATCTAGTAAAAAACTACTACAAATTAAATTCACTATGGACTACATTTAATGTGACTAATATTTCGGTACACCTAAAACGGATTGGGATGAATTAATATAAATTATAAAAAATTTACCATAAAGATTTATAGTCAATATATAATTGTATAAGAGATTTTTTTATAAAAAATACTAAAGAAATAGTGGAATTTCTTTTTATAAGAATATAGCACTATTATCATATATTACATTTTTTTTAAAACCATCATTTTAAAGTATTTGAATGGATTTAATAATGTCAACATACTAATTCAAAGACAGTTGACTTTTAATAGCCAACAATACCTATATAATCCTCACATGCGAATGGTGGTGGGGACTATATGGCTTCTCATTGGGATGTTTTGACAATCTTATGAAAAGCAATAATGTAATGGTTAATGATCAATTAATACCTAAAAATTTTAGTCATAATTTTTAAGATATATTTATTAACTTTTAGTAAACTATTAATCTGGCATGCAATTTAAGAGATCAGATATATTATATTTTCTTATAGTTGATTGGTTCAAATTAAAAAAAAAAAATTAATAAATATCTCACATAAAAAGTTCAGACTTAAAATCATATGACTATCAAGCCAGCTCGTTAACCAACTAGTTAAGAATTGTCTGCCTAATTGGTATCAGTACTATTTTGAGTATAAATAATATTTAATATATTATAAATATACTATATTAGTTATACTTGATTTATTGGTTTTGGATTACAAATATGATAAGAATTTAATAGTTTAATTATGCTCTAGAATGAGCTATTATGTAATTTAATTATATGTGAATAAACTAGAAAGAATACAACTTCCCAAAGTCAAAATTCACCCGTCTTTAGTAACACACTTCATGGATCCTAGAAAAGTTTGTGCTGCCCTCTTCCCTTTTCCCACAAATTATAACAACCCAATTTTCTATCTCACTTTCATCATTCCATACTCCACAACCTAACTAACACCAAACCCTAATCAATTAGCGCATGCATTTCAGATAATAAATAAATAACAAATAAATAAGGAAAAAGAAAAGTATAAACATATATAAATTAAAAAAAAAAGTAACAAAATATAAAAATTGTATTGAAGAGGGTATTTGATTTTGGTTATCCATCGATAGTCCTTAAGCATTATTTCTGTGTACCCAGTATGTCTTTAATCAAGTTTGAAGTTGTGAAAGTTTTCATCGGTTATATATTACTGATGTCATATTTAGACTATATTCTACTAGTAAATAACCACATAACATTTTGTAACCATCACTACATACAATTTTATAAGCCACAAATTATGGAATATAAGTTACGGATTTTACCTAGAAATTGACACTCATACGTGATCATAAGCAAAGTTATAATTACATATAATGGTAGTTTGTATCTAATATTGACTATCATATATTTGTCATAATTTTAATTTAGTATCATTGTGAAAATGCTACGCACCAAACCTTTAATAATTGGTCAAAATAAAAGTATAAATGTTTAATTCTTGCCTATTTCATGTGACTAGTATGTAATAACCATATTCAAAGTAGCTTAGGAAACGCGTGACATATATATATGGACAAAAGAGATGAGATGACGTACTTCTCCCTGAAATGTCTGGACGAGAGCGCCGGCGCGGCCGACGCAAAGTTTGCTCCGCCGTAATATTCATGCTTCTTCCCCGGCTGCAGAAATGGCGGCACCAACGCAGCCCCGCGTACTCAGCTGATGAAGACAAATAGTATAATAAAAAAATCTTAAGAATTTCAATTCTCTCACTCTCTGTGTACTTGTTTACCTATGAAGTCGGAGATAAGGCGGCCGTCGGAGAACCTGCCGGTGGGGTGTCGAAGAAGGACTCGCCGTAGGGGCGGAAATTGGCCTGTCGAGGGTGGTGGTGTTTATGTAGTTGGTTGTTGCCGGAATCCAAGAAGGAGTCGCCGAAGATGAAGAGAGCCGGCGGCCTGCGCTCCCCCGCCGCCGTTATGCATTCCCCGCCGTTCGCCGCCGCGGCGGGAGCGGACGGGAGAGAAAACGAAAGGAATGGTATGAGAAAGTAAATGAAGAAGATGGAGAAAGAAGAGGAGGAGTTGGGCGCCATGGCTTGAAACAAAGAAACTCGCTTCTCACATGACAATTAACAGCCTATATTTTGGGAGTGACTTCAGGCTTTTTTTTTTTTTTTTTTCATCGGTCAACTGAAGTTAAAATAAAATAAAATAAATGGAGATTCGAAATTTCGAATGTAAATCATTTACTTGCTCTACTAGCTTAAGGTTATTAAATATTAATAATAAATTTTATACATTGAAAAATATATTGAAACTTCTACTAAATATTAAAAACTAAATTGCCAAGTAACTTGTGCTCGGATGACACATTCTTAACTCTCCCTGAGGAAGCTAACAGATCGAAACTTCGATGGTGTGTATGATTTTTTTGTTCGTAGATACATGGAGATAACAGAAAGTAATAAAATTATATACTACCTTATAATAGAGTCCATAATACTCGAAACAAAAATTATTATTATAATATATATATATATATATATATATTATATATATATATATATATATATTATATAATATAATTATATATTATTATATATATATATATAACAAAAATGTTACTCGTCAAAGAAAAGCAAGGCAATGACAGCATTTTAATTTTGCATTAAAATATCAAGTACATATGCAATCAGATAGATGGAATAATATTTAATTATACATTTAAAGTCAGACCTAGATTTAGCTTCCTAAGTTGTTATATTTTTTTTTATTATTATTTTTTGTAAATAATGTGTAGTTATCAACTTTAAAATTAATCATATTTAATATCTAACCTTGAAAGTTTTTCACATTTAATCCTAGTAAATTATCAAAAATAATGCAATTTTAGTTCTTGAAAAAGATAAATTTTCAGAAATCATATACCAAATCTAATCAATTTTAAATGCTAGAGAGGATAAGAATTTTAAAAAGTGCAATATTCGAGATTTACAATCAAAATCAAATCTAGTATATATGTATCACATACATCAAATAAAGCTTATAACTTTGAGCGTAAAGCGTTGTGCAAAAATCGATCGACCCACATTATATGATACATTTTTTTAGAGGGAAAATGGTCAAAAAGCCCTCAAACATTTGCCAAAGAGTCAATTAGCCCTTTAACTTTTTAATTGGCAATTACACCCATAAACAATGCATTTTGATGCAATGATCCCAAATCCTGACCTGCTATCATAGATCATTGAAGATCTGGTCATTTTTCGGTGTATTTTCAGGCAAAAAAGTGACCGACGATCGTCAAACGGTCGCCGGTCAAGGACTCCGATGACCACTGTGGTCACCTTCTCGCCGAAGAAGGCAACCTAGATCTGGGTTGCCTTCTCCGGTTGAGAAGGCCACCACAACAGTGGCTTTCTCGACCAAAGAAGGCAATCAAGATCTGGGTTGCCTTCTTCGGTGAGAAGGTGACCGATGACCGTCGAATAGTCGCCGGTCACTTTTTTGCTTGAAAATACGCCGGAAAAATGGCCGAATTTTCATTGACCTATGATAGAGGTCATTTACCTGTATTTGGGCTTCATTACATCAAAATGCATTGTTTATGAGTGTAATTGCACCTTTAAAAAGTTGGAGGAGTTAATTGACTCTTTAATAAATGTTTAAGAGCCTATTTGACCCTTTCCTTTTCTTTTTTTTTTTTACTTTAAAACTTATGAAGAAGTGTTTTGTCCCCCTTTAGATCCTACTTGGCATGGACATTATCAGTCTTAGCCTATGACCTAGCTGAGATCGAGGAAACCTATGATCTGACAAAAAATGTATGATTTTTTTTAAAAAAATGTTTGTTTGGATTTAATTTGTTGTTATATCCTTTTTAAACAAGGTTAAAACAAAAAAAAAAAAAAAAAAAAAAAAAAAAAAAAAAAAAAAAAAACAAAACAAAAACAAAAAACAAAAAAACAAAAAAACAAAAAACAAAGGACAAAAACTCTGATACTCCTTTCATCAATTTAATTTACTATTCATTAGTCACATCAATTCTTCTTTCTTTACATATTTAAATGATTTTTAACCTCAATTTTCTATAATTAATAATTCTTTTAGTGTAATTTTTATATATATAAATTTTTTGAATTTTTCTATAGTATCGGGCAAACAACAATGGCAATAATATCAAGAACAATTAAATATAACATACATGATTATTATATTAAATATTATTGATATAAGTACTAACCATACTTGATATAACTAAATATGATATATCTTATTGCAAGTATCATTTATGTCATAAAAGAATCCCTAAAACTTTATGCATTAATATTAAACCAAATATTATTTAAAATATTAGTTAATTAATTGAATCAAATATATATATATAAAATAATACTAAAATGTAAAAGAGTATTAATCTTCTGGATAGCAGAGTTGAGTTGGATGATTGATCATGTGCACCCGTTTTCAAGCTGACCAAATCACTTTGGGTATATATATTCAAAACAAGTGGGCTTTCTTTAATTTAGGAGAAAGGCAATAATATATGATTGTGTATTTTGAGCTTTCTTTAATTTAGGAGAAAGGCAATAATATATGATTGTGTATTTTGAGCGAAGTTCGTTGTCTGATTCTAATTGATAAAAAATTACAATAAGTTAATTAAATCAATATATCTAAATGTTTATAATTGATCAACTCAAAACAAAATGACTAAAAGATAATTTTCTCAGAAAATTAAACTTGAAATTGTTTGATAATTAAATTAATTGTCTGATTAACTCAATTAGAATTATCCTATCAAGTGGACTTTCTAAATTACTACGAACTCGATCTCCATAATTAAGGTTTAGGTTTTTTTACACCCAAAAAAAAAAAAAACAAAAAAAAACAAAAAAACAAAAAAAACAAAACAAAACAAAAAATGCACATTTGCAAGTTGTGGTAATTATATTTCAAATTTTTAGATTTGACAATTGTGTATTAAAATTTAGAATCATTAATGTAATTTTATTATTAATCCAAAATAGAGATTGAAAATAATTAATTACTAAGAGTTTAAAAAACATTACAAGATCAGACTTAAAAAGTTGACAAAATATATTTCCCACAAAGTTGATCAATGTCTATATTTTAAGTATATCTTTGTTTATAATGGTTGGATTGAGATATTAAAGTAACATTGAAAAGTTTATTTGAATGGCTATAACTTTCTTGAAGATTTGAAGTCTAAATCTAAGTTTAAGAATATCGAAAATTAAGGTGAAGAGAAAGTGTCAAATTTGTCGAATAAATGTTCCTAAGCGTTCAAGTATGTTTCTTCTTATACATATATATGATCGAAATTAAGTGAGAATATGTTTCACTATGAGAGATAAAAATTAAGAAGAAACATACTTGAACGCTTAGGAACACTTAAAAAAAAATAAAAAAAAATGGGTGACATAAATTTTTTTATAACCCAAAATTTTCAGCTTCGTCAGACTATATATATCCTAGCTAGATCCAATAAATTCACTATCAAACTCATGAGGATGTAAATTGAGTTAATCTTGACTTTGTCCTAAACGATTTTTATGACCTAGTGTAGTCCTAGACTTGTGTGTTTTTGTTCAATATAGTCCTCTGTTTGTTACTTTATCCAATTGGTGTTAAATAGATGGACAATTCAGTAATTGCAATACTTGTCTCTCATTTACCCTCTCAAACTAATATGGAAAACCTCATCTTTCGCAAATGATTAACATTTGCTAGTAGAGAATAGTTTAAAGAAGCTATAGAGAATTCTAGCATTAAAAATGAGAAAGATATGAAATTTGAAAAGAATGACAAGTTAAGAGTGACAAATTGAATAGGGTGAACCGTGAACGTGAACGAGGATAAATTAGAAGTAAATATTGGAATTACTAAATTGCACCTCTATTTAACACCAATTAGAAGAAATAACAAGCGGAGGACTACATTGAGCAAAAACTCACAAATCTGAAATTACATTAGATCACAAAAGTCGTTTGGGACGAAATTGAAGAAAAACACCATAGTCGAGGACCATTTGAGAATTATCTTACTATTAGGTAAACGGACGAAAATGCCCTTTATTTTAACACTGAGTTGACGGATGATCAAATTAGAGAAGTTTTTGAAAATCGAAGGACCAGATTTGATGCAATTGAAAGTCGAAATGTAAAATTGAGAATAAGCAATAGTCAAGGGACCATTTTAGGAAAAACTCTCATCTTGTTCTCCCAAAAAACTTTGTGAATACGCTCATCATTCTAAACCAACCAAATGTTATGATGACCTTTGTTGATTATCAGTATTACAAATAACTTTCTAGTGGTAGTTAGTAATAGTGACAAGATTTTACAAATTAATAAATTTGTCAAAAAATTAGCTGATAAGGTCATTTCTTATCAATATTCTGTGGTTGGACATCCTAAAATTTCATACAATGAATTTAATCGTTCAATTGTGATTATCGTGTATATTTAAAAACTCAATTATTCACGATATAAAGTTAGTCACTACATTCTTAGCGAAGTGAGATATGTAACCCTTAAAATTTTAATTAAACCATAACATTTGGGATTTAATATGTCACATTGCTAAGGATTTAACAATTAAATACACTATTAATATGTCACATTGCTAAGGATTTAACAATTATATACATTATGACCGCCTCGCGAGGATAACTCAATTGATTCGACCGATCACCCTGAGGCCTTGCTCCCGCCATCCAGCGGCAATGTGGGGATTCGAATCTTACTGAGAATTTAGGAGGGTCATTGAAAAATCTTAACCGATCAGAGGTTATAAAGACTCCTTATGTGCAGAGTGTACAAGTAAGGGGTGGGAACCTGAAGATTGACGAAACAAGAGATCTTGAGGATTAATATCATATTAGTTTGGCATAAGTTAGGAAATATAATGTATCTAAAAAACACACTATGATCACATAATGTGTCATTTCAAAGAAAAACAACAAACAAAAGAAAAGGTTGGCTGTGGGGTAAATGACAAATTTTCTTAGCTAAATTTCTTCAAAAATATCAGAACTTGATGTAATGGTTAGTGCAGTCCATTCCTTCACTGATGACAAGGCAGATGTGCTGTTTAGTTGGGCCGCGGCCCATCTTGTCAATGCAAGCAATTATTTGGTAAATTATACTACCAATTATGATCTCGTTGTAAGGTGAACTACCGAAAAAAATATTTTAAAAATAAAATTACAGTATAAAAATGATCATGTGTTAAAATATACTCCGTAATGAATATATTAAAAAATAATTTGTATATCAGTAATTAATTTTACCATGTAGATTATGATTTACGGTATAATGATTGGTCAATGCTAAGGAGTAAGGATGGATTTTGCTTAGAATGGAAAATTCTTGAATTGATCTACTATATTATGGAAAAATGGTTGTTCCTTTTTTTTTTTTTATTTACAACAACAATAATAAGTATATAAATAAATAATTTAATTTATGTTATCCATTAAACAAATAAATGAATAATTTATAATATAAATAAACTACGGGGTGGAATCTTGATTCTTAAACAATTATCAACGCCTCAATTAGGGAGTTCGTGAACATGGTTGTGTTTTCTTTTTATATTATCACATAAATTTTTTTTTAAAGAATAATAATTTTAAGCGGATTTTTTTCTTTTTAAAAAATGGTATAGTTGTGTATGATTGTTCCAAAATTATAAAATAAGAATAAACTATCATGATAAACTTTAAAAGTCAGAATAAGCTATCAAATTATTTAAAAACAAAATTTAAGTTCTTAAGCTTGTAAAAAAAAATCTCTAAAATGACATCCAAACTGATGAAAAAACAGCTAACACTTTTACCTATAAGTTACAACCACATGGTTACATACACTAATGTAAACATATTTTTTTGGGTAATATGGTCATTGAGTTAAATGCTTCTTAATATCTCCTTTATATAGTCAAGTTGGTCACAGGCGATTATAGAAAAGCTGCTAATGTGACTTTTTAGTTTGAACCAGTCAGTTACAGATAGGAATAGCAATAGGCGGTGGGCGGTACGAGTGATATATACCATGTCTCGTACTGCATTCCCAACCCCACTCGCACCGTATAGGTAATGAAATTCTTCCATGCCCGTCTGCGGGGATTTTGCGGGTTCGAGTAATATCAACCTACAACTCTAGTTATTAATATTACAGTTAAGCCTATTAAAAAATTTATACTACAATTCTAATATCACATGAAATTTTTTTTATAGTTTAAACATAACTCTAAAATCTAATAAGAGCTAATGAAGTTAGTCCTTAATTGGAACTAAATTGTGTGGTAGTATAAATTGTATTAAGTGGTTACTCATTATGTTATTTGTGTTGTTCTATTCATTTTCAAAAAAAAAAAAAAAAACAATGAGATGATAATTCAATTGAATCTCTAAGGCACTAGTAGTTTTAATTCATTATGCATTTTTAATTATAAAATATACATAAATTATATAATATATGAATATGAATACATAAGTATTATATTATAGTAATATATATATAATATATATATATATATACTATATACTATATTATATATACTATATATATATATAGATAAGATGGAAATGCAAAAAAACATAAGATGTGGGTAAAATTGTCATCTTTAATTACGGATGATTTTGTGGTCTGTAAATTTTAGACTTTTTGTGGTCCAAGAAAAAGTGCAACCAAGTTGCAATGGTAATAAAAACGTGAATATTTGGAGTCAAACCTCTAGAATTGAGTTATAATCCAAGAAAATCAAGTTGGGAATAGAAAATTTCACTTGAATGCATTCTTGATGAAACCAATGTCTTGGTAAAATCATTTTCTATATACAATGTGGTCCACCTTCTCCTATCATTTTCTATATAGGATGTGGTACACTTACTCCCAATAAAAAATGTAAAATTACATTACAGTAAATTAATAACTCAGTAGAACGGACCAACCGAATATAGATGCATATAAAAAATTTGTTACTTTAAGCATAATTCACATTATTATTATCAAAGTTTAAACGTGATCTCTTCTCTCAAATACTACCTGCTGAACTATTGAGCTAAGCCCGTATCGCTTAACGCCACATTTGGAAGAATTCAAGCAAAAAAGAGAAGCAGAGCTATTGAAAAAGTCTCCCAAGTGCAACCACTTGAAATTTTGATTATTCATCAACACTATATCATCATGGAAAAAAAACAGCAAAATACATTACAAACAAACAAATATAAAATGTTGGGTTTCAGATTCATTATCCATACATCATATTTAAAGACAGCAGTTTAAAGTCCGGCAACAGGGCTATTGATCCCAAATTCACAATGTTGCTCTTAACCACAGTCGAACCTGGAAGAACACGGGCACACCCCAGTCATCCAAGCTTTTACAGTGATGAGCAATTACAAGTGTTCCGCATCAAACCATACTCATATAAAAGCTTATATTACAAGGGCACGGGAGGAGGCTGGCTTAGAAGACGTCCCTGTAAAAGAAGGATGTCGTCGAAGTACCACAGGTTCATGGCGTTTCCACGTCCTGAGTCGCATAGGCATTGAAGGTTGGTGCACCGCAGTTTCCTTCGAGATATGGGATATCGAAGAACTTCATTTGTGCTTCAAAAGCCGAGAGCTCTTCAGACAGCTTTTCGACAGTGTTTCCATTGCTT
>VALG01002058.1:0-10565 GCA_009835305.1 Ipomoea purpurea
ACAAAAAAACAAAATTATCGTTGATTAATGTCGGTATACACGATGATGTAGTGAATATGAAAACCTAGTTGGTGATTTCGGCGCGAAGCATTTATCGTACTCGAGCGTTACGACACGGTATTCACTCGATCGAACGTTCGTTGCGCGAGACAGTAAATATCAATTGACGTTCGATATGGCTTCGGTTGTACCCCAAAGTATGTGAGCTGGACAATACCTCTTGGACAAGTGGAGTACTTTTTAAATAAGTACCCACATTTGAATTCTCACAATTGTGGGTACGTAGGGAAATTTTCTACTAATGGCCTGAAATGGTGTCGTTGCCAAAGTGTATATGGTTCTGTAGTACACAGTCTATATTTGGAGTTGGTACATAACGAACAAAATAAACGAGAGGGTCGAAGAAATTCATCGTTCTTTTAAGATGCATTCCTGTGAAGGTTCAATAAAGGACCTAGCACGTTGAAAGGAAAACTTTCGGCGTAGCTATGGTTGAAGAGTATGAAAGGAGAACCGAGCTCACAAGCTAGACGTAGCAAGAGGAGCTACGATTGAAAAATCCTGTTGGTCAGATTGTTCTGACGTTTAAATGCTAGAATTGTGACTGCGCATATTCTAACTTATTTACTAGGAAATAAATTTATTTGTAGATAAGGTTGTTAGGGAAAACAAGCCCGAACGTATGTAGAGTTGTACTCTCTACAAATGGGACCAACCCCGAGAGAGCTACCGAGAGTCGAAGTAGCATTCTATCTTAAGGGATCATACTTTGAAACCGACTGGTTTTCTTCCGCGCGTCCGGGTTGTAAAACCTCGGGATCTAAGTGGATCATGTTTGGAAGATGAAACCGGTTGGTATATCGAAGTAAACCATGGCTCAGAGGTGTAATTGTCTAAATTTACATGAACGCGAGTGCCACAGTTACCTTCAATATATATTTTCTCTGTATGAGAAATGAAATCCATTAGATGATACTTCCCAAGAGCTGGTTTAGCGAGACCTTGGAAGTTCTATCGAAATGGATGTTAGTCGCTTCTAGATTAGACATGAACAACCTAGTCGTGGTTCCACGCTATGGAAGAAAGTGTGTAACTGGGTGAGATCATTGTTTGGTTTTAAGAAACAATTGCCTTAGTTACTTGGCATGTCAAGTTTTTCATACAACTGATGTGTCACGAGTTTAGTATAGACCAAATGTGGATAAATGTCGTACTTGTAATGCGTACGATGAGACGAGGTTATCACCTATTTGTCTATACGACGATAAAGCTCAACGTGGGTTAGTAACGACTCACCATGATCAATCTTACCAGGAGAACATGTTAAATTTGAGATTTGGAACATGCGATCAAAAGTTGTGGGGCTTGGCAGATTTAATCTTTGAGAAGTTAAAACTGTGAGAAGACCGTAAGGTCTCGGTGGGTAAGCCAATCTCATGTGTGTTTGATTGGGAATCCTTGGTAGAAGGATGTTAATCAATGTGGCTTTGGACACCGGTAATGATACTTACGTACAACTAGCCAATGAATCACGAAGATTGTATTCGTCACGGAGAAACATTGTAATTATTGGTAGTTTAATGTATCAAATGGTTGTAACTAGGCCAGATATGTGCCTTAGCGGTTAACGACTTCGGTAGACATACCGACAACCCTAGTGTTACGCACTAAAGGCAATAGTGAAGTGTATGAGATGCTTAATGTATGCTTGTGACTTTGGACTTGCACAACGTGATTACTAGCCGGTACTGGAAAGTATAGCACGGATATAAAGGATAACCTAAGTCCATTAAAGGCTACGTCTTTACGTAGGCGGTGCAGTCGGCTAAATGGAAAATTCTCGAAATGAATTTGTGATAGCTAAGATCCGACTGGGAAACCAATGCTGAGAGGCGCTTACATCGTGTCCGAGCGAGTAGCCAATGGCTAAGCCATTATTCGAAATTTCCTAGTGGTGAACTTCGTAAACATCCAATTTGTGTGCATTGTGATAGTCAAGCTCAAAATTGGTTAAGACAGAGTTAAATGTGGAAAGGTAAGTCTAGACTTATAAGTCATAGATAAAATACCATTAAACAATTTCTCACAACGGGGGTTATCTCTATTGGCTATGTGATGTCAAAAGATAACGTAGCGGCCGCTAACTCGCTAACCTGAGGGTAAGCAAATGGTTGTGGAGAAATTGGAACGAGGAATGGGTCTAAAGCCCTTAGACTTAAAGTTCTATAGTGGACACCCAACCTAGCTGATACCTAGGTTCAATGGGACAACTAAATTATGGAATGGAGCGTGTCACTGTGGGGGTCCGAACTCCCTAGCAATCCTCGTTAGAACAGTGACTCCCGCGCAAGGTTAGCATGTTGATGCTTTAATGATTCCAATGTCGGTTGACATGTGTGAGTATGCGGGATACTTGGAATAAGAATCACCTATGTGAGAGAGAAGTGAGGGTCGCTTCAAAGGAGAATTGATGGGCACAATTTTCACAAACTCTTGCAGAACCAGGACGGTGACCCACGACCAAAATGGGCACACTCATGAGAGCAGAGCATGGTTGGGAGGTTCCTGTGTGAGATATGTCATCGTCTACACAAACGGCAGTCGGTTCAAAGACATCGTGTTCTACCGTACAGCCAGTAGAGTAAACATATCTTTACACGGGAAGGTTCAAAGGGTATAGTGGATCCCTACCTATCCTATGCAGGGATCGACCGTTGAACACAGTTGTTTCCGATTTCAAAATACCCCGAAAATCAATTTTCATTCATGTGGGGGATTGTTGGAAAAATAACATTAAAATGGCATAAAATGACATGTTAAATGGCTATTTTGTGGTACAATTATCAGTGGGGTCCACTTCCGATTTGGGTCGGCTCAAGGTGGATTCGGGTTCTTCGTAGGAACACGAAGAGATTGATATATTGTACGCTCAAAACGGATAATGTGTGAATGAGATATTGATTCTCAAAGTAGACCCATTGAGTTGGAAAAATGTAAGGGAAAAGTGAGCTTTGTCCCACATTGATTTGGAAAGAGGATTTCACCCCCCCTTTTATACAAGAGCTTTTTGAGGAAGCTTGGTAGAATTGGTATAGCATAGATTGTGCCTTTCTCTCGCGGGGGGGGGTGCAAATCAAATTCCAAATAGAATTACTTCGGCAAAGGCTTTTTTTTTTTTGATAATCAAGCCCGAGCTCGTGTGCGCTGACACCCTGGGGGCACGTATGTCGTCCGGAAATTGGCTGGCCTTGCGGGCTAAGTTATGCCAATTTCTGTACAGTTTTCCAATGAATGGCCACACCACCACGAGAGTTCGAACTCTCGTGCGTCATCATGAAGCCACACGAGAGTTGAACTCTCGTGTGGTTGCTGCTGAGCACACACGAGAGTTCAGTCTCGTGTGCACTGAGGAGCTGCTGAGCACACACGAGAGTTCAGTCTCGTGTGCACTGAGGCACGAACTTTCGTGCATCCCGAAAGTAACTGAGCTGAAACAGTGCGAACCATTCGTTGGTTCAGGACTGTTACAGAATTTATTATATGTATTAAGTTCCACTGAATGATTAAATCTCTAATATATTGTTTTGTGGCTGTTCATTGGTGTTACAAATCGCTGGATTAAATGTAATTATTATATATTTGCTTATTGATTCCTCACCTCCTTTTTTATATTAAGGAAGGGGGTGTAGCTTTTTAGCAGTGTTTCCACAGACTGAAAAACAACACCACACAACACTGAAATTCTGTTTTTCCCAGCTCCAAAATCTCTGCTCCTGACTCTCTATGCTCTTGCGTTTGCCGTGCTCTTGTTGCGCCGGTTCGTTGTCTGTTTTTTGGGGCTGCTTGCAGAACGTCGAACCGTTGTCTTTACTCGGTAGACCTATGCTACAACGCTCCTAGTCTCATCTGGAGGGTTCAAATTTAAGCAGGTTTTAAGGAATATGATTTCTATGGCCACTTTGCGTTAACTTTACACTTCTCCCTTTCCTTCTTTTTTCTTCTTTGATTTTATGCTTTTTTTTAACCAAAAATCCGTCTGCTCTTTTTGTTGAACTCTCTGGATTAAATCTAAGGATTATATTTCCTTGTTGCCTGGTCTTGTCGTTGTTGTGGTGTTGATAGTATGATTGGTTATATCTGTTTCGTAGATATATACACTGTATGTATAAACAGGGCTTTGGGTCTCGTCATTATCATATTTTGCTTTGTTTATGGAGTATATATATGTCGGATCTAGTATACGCTGGTACCAAAAAGGAAATCATAATTCCTTATCTCTGAAAATTAATACTCATAAGTTCCAAATTATAACAAAACGAGAACGGATTTTTTGTTTAAAAGCCATAATCCAAAAACGAGAAAGAAGGAAAGCGAATTAAAGAATGTGTACGAGTTAGCAAAGTGCCTGTCTTTCCTTAAAACCTATTTGCCACCTCCAAAGTGCCTAAAGCGTTGTAGCATGTTTCCCAGGAATTAAAACGTACATACAGTTCACTTTGTAGCCACCCAACGGACGACGGGAACCCGTGCGAACAAGAGCACGGGCAAAACGCGATGCCTACAAGAAGGGAGTGTAGACAAGAATTTGGAGTCCTGGGAAAACAGAGATTTCAGTGTTGTCGTGTGTGTTTTTTCAGTCTGTGGAAACACCTGCTGTACACCCCTTCTATATAGGAGGGTTGAGGGAATCAATAGTCATTTAAGTAGCATTATAATCCTAACGATTACAGTGTCTGAAACACCTGAAGACAGTCCACACATTTTGAGATTTAATACTCAAAGAGCAATGCGAAAGGTGGAATTTATATATCTAATATTAATCTAACATCGTTTCACAGTCACGAACCATACGTAATTGTGTTCGCACTGTTTCAGCTCGTTACTTTCGGGATGCATACGAAAGTTCGCATCGTCTCGAGTGCAACACGACGAACTGAAATCTCAGGTGTGCTGCTCAGACAGAGCCTCGCGTCAGGGCCACACGAGACCTGACAACTCCGGTAGTGACTCGAGCCAGCAACCACACGAGAGTTCAACTTCTCGTGTGGCTTCATGGATGTACGCACGAGAGTTTTTCGAGTAGCTCTCAGGTCTGGGTGGGTGTGCCCATTTCATTTGGCACTAAATACGAGGTTTGACAGAATCTTTGTCATAATAGCCCGCTAGGGTATATAATCCCAGTTTGGCCCAATTTTTTGCTCGCGGTGCGTAATGTCACGACTACGTGGCCCCCAGGGGTTATCGCTCAAGCGCTGCGAGTCTACGGATCTCGGCTTGATTAAATTCACAGCCATCCGATTATTAGTAATGTTCTGATATCTACGCGTATTGAAGTCTTGATTTCGCACCACCCCGCCCCCCGCGCAGTCTGGGCCGCAGAGAGCGCTCTTTTATATGCAGTTCCCTGAATACAAATCTACAAAGGCGTCTAAGAAAAACTCGTATCTGCGTTAAAAAAGGGGGTGAAAATCCTCTTTCCAAATCAATGTGGACAACAGCGTCACTTTCCCTGTTACATTTTTCAACTCAATGGTCTACTTTGAGAATCAATGATGCTCATCACATCATTATCCTACTGGAGCGTACAATATATTCAATCTCTTCGTTTCCCTCACGAAGACGCCGAATCCCACCTTGGAGCCGAACCCAAATCGGAGTGGACCCCCCACTTGCAGTAATCGTGTACCACCAAAATGAGCCATTTAAGCCATGTCCATTTATGCCATTTTAATGTATTTTTCCAACAATCCCCCCCACATGAATGAAAAAATTGATTTCGGGGTGATTTGATGAAAATCGGATACACAACTCGTGTGACCAGGCATCCCTGCATAGGCCTACGGTAGGGATCACTATACCCTCTTGAACCTTCCCGTGTAAAGATATGTTTACTTCTACTGGCTGTACTGTAGAATCACGACTGTCTTTGAACCGTATCACCTTCCCGTTTGTGTCTAGGTACGGTTATGACATATCTCGACTACTATGCGAACCTCCCAACCCATGCTCTCTCTGTCATGAGTGTCTCTCATTTGGTCGGTGGTCAACCGTCCTGGTTCTGCCAAGAGTTTGGTAAAGAATTGTGCCCATCAATTCTCCTTTGAACCGACCCTCACTGTCTCTCTCACATAGGTGATTCTATTCCAAGATCCCGCATACTCACAGCATGTCACCGACCATGGAACATTAAAGCTAATCAACATTCAGTAAATAACCTTTGCGCGGCGAGAGTTGCACTGCTAACGAGATTGCTATAGGAAGTTCAGGACCGTCCACTAGTGACACGCTCCATTCCAATTATTTAGTTGCTCCCCATGAACCCGAGGTATCAGCTTATTGTTGGGTTAGCACTATAGAACTTTAAGTAAGCTTTAACCAATTTCCTGTTCCAGTATTTTCCACAATAGCGATTTGCGTTACCCTCATGATTATAAAAGCGAGTTAGCGGATTAGCCGCCCATATTATCTTATTTGGACATCACATAGTGCAATAGAGGCATAAAACCCCGTGTGGAGAAATTGCTTTTAATGTTATTTTAATCTAGAGGATTGACTTTAAAGGTCTAGGACTTTACGCTTCCACCATTTAACTCGTTACTTAACCAATTTTGCTGTGACTATCACTAGATGCACACGAAGAGGGATGTACGAAGTTCACCACTGAGGGAACATTCTGCGAAATAATGGCTTAGGCGCATTCGGCGATGTCTCTCGCGTGTCTATGCGACCACGTAGTCGTAAGGCTCATCAGCATGTTCCCGTCGCGTATCTTAGCCTATCCACAAATTTCATTTCGAGAATTTTTTCATTTAGCCGACTGCACCGGCCTACGTTAAAGACGTAGCCTTTAATGGAATTAGTATCCTTGATATCCGTGCTATTACTTTCAAGTACGGCTGATTATCCCACGTTGTGCCAGTCAAAAGTCACCATACATAAGCATCTCATAACTGTACCAACTATTGCCTTTTAGTGCGTAACACTAGGTTAGCTGGTTATGTCTACCGATTCGTTAACCCCGTAAGGGCAATATCTGGCCTAGTACAACCATTGAACAATTAACTACCCACATCTACAATCTAAATGTATTTCTACCTGAGAGAAGTACAACTTCGCCGTCAATTATTGGCTAGTTGTAACGTTAGTCATCTTATAACTGGTGCCAAGCATCCACCTTGTTAGATGGTAACGACATCCTTTTATAAGATTAAATCAACAAATGAGAACTGGCGTCGTACCACGAGACCTTACGGTTATCTTCACAGTTTAGAATCCTCAAAGATTAAATGCTGCCAAGCCCAACAACTGGTTGATTCGCATGTCAAATCTCAAATTGTTAACATGTTTCTCATAGTAGTTAAATTTGATCTATGTCATCAGATACATACCACGTGAGTATTTCAGTGCGCGACTGTATAGACAAATATCTGCATGAACCTCGTCTATGTCGTACGCATGGTACGTAACAGTTGATCACATTGTTCATTTACTAAATTCGACGACATCATTGTATGATAAAACTTACATGCCAATACTAAGCCCAATTGTTTTCTCAAACCAAACAAAGGGATCTCGACCAGTTACACACTTTCTTTCATCCGTGAACCACGAAACCCTCAGTGTTCCATGTCTATTAAGAATATGATACATCCATTCGATAAAACTTCAAGTCTCGCTAAAACAGCTCTTGCGAAGTAATTCCTATAATGGATTTCATTCTCATCACCAAGAAAACTATATATTGAAGTAACTGTGCAACCGCGTTGGCATGTTAAATTTAAAATTACGACGCTCGACCATTTTACTTCGATATATGGCCAACCCGCGTTTCATCTTCCAACTAGTGATCCACTTAGATCCCCGAGGTTTTACAAGCCCGGATGAAGAACATCAGTTTCGAAAGTATGATTCCTTTAAAGTATCTAGAATCTTACCTTCCCCTCTCGTAGGGCCTCTCTCGGGTTGTCCATTTGTAGAAGTCACAACTTCTACCATTACGTTCGAGCTTGTTTTCTAACAACCCTATCCATAAAATTACAATTTATTTCCTAGTAAATAAGTTAGAATATGCGCGTCACATTCTAGGCATTTACCTCAGAAAATCTGGACAAAGATTTTCAATCGTAGCCTTCTGCTTGCTTACGTCTAGCTTTGAGCTTCGGGTTCTCTTTCATACTCTTCAACCATAGCTACGCCGAAGTTCCTTCAACGGCTAGTCCTTTATTGAACCTTCACAGAAATGCATTTCAAAAACGCATGAATTTCTTGATTCAGTTTATTTGTGTTTCTATATGTACATCCAAACTATAGACCGCGGGTACTAACAACCCAATATACACCTTTGCCCAAGAACCCCACATTTCAGGCATTAGTAGGAAAATTTCCTACGTACCCACAATTCGTGAGAATTTCATGTGGTAACCTTATTTAAAAGGTACTCACTTGTCCAAAGTATTTCTCAGCTCACATACTTTGAGGTAGACCCGAACATATCAACGTCTTGATATTTATGTTCGGCAACAACGTATCGATTGAGGTGAATACCGTGTCGTACGCTCGAGTACGATACCAGTGCTTGCGCCGAAATCACCAATAGGTGTTTCATATTCACTACATCAATCGTTTATAACCACATTAATCCACGATTAATTTTGTTTTTTTTTTTCCTCTTTTTATTCTTTTAAGGAATAAACATGTGCTACCCATTAGCACATCCCATAGGTGCGAACAAATCAGCACTTACGAATTCATTCGGATTGACTGAAGTACCGAAAATAAAGCACGAATTAATGCTTGAAGAAGTACAACTCGTGCTAAAGATTCGGTGCCACAAAGCACCATCCGTTCGTACTTCACAAATTGAAGCACGAACCATGCTTGGCAAAGTAGCACAGAAATGCTACACGAAACCATAAAACATGAAAGTGCTTTAATTTTAAAAAAGCACGAAAGTTCTTTAATTTTTCAAACATCGAAAGTGTTTTACCTAATCAACACCATTTGGTTCTTGATTAATTGACCCATGCTTCAGCACTAAGGTGCTATCATTTAGCACAATAAGCTAATTGAACTTTTGAAAAAAATTTCGTTAAGTGTTCCGAGAGCACTATCCAACAATATCAAATCTAACTTTCATACCTAGTATAATTTGGCAATTTTGATACAAGGTTAAATTAAACAAATTAACAAGAACAAAATCAACCAAATTTCACTAGTTTGTACCAACTCATATAATCGTCTTACAATATTTATATAAAATATTCAATCACTTGAGCTGTGAACGCTCACGATTATATAGTTAATCCCAAGTTTTGACAAATTGATCTTGAAATCTGTAATCGTTCATACATGAATAAGAACCGAAGTTCGTTAGGGCATTTCCAACCATGTAAACGCTTGTTTACATTTCGTTCCGGCCGTTAAAGCCATTTTAGCATGTTTCACACATAGATGCTCGTGATGCAATAACGCACCAAAATTGAATTATTTCATACAATTTGACATATTCTAGCAAATAATTCATATGTACCAAGGCATTCAACTCAATGGAAGAAAGTTATATTTTTATTCAAAATATGAGAAGGAATCTACAATATTTATCAAATTAAATAATAGGGAAAACTACATTTGAAATAAATCCTTAATTGCCTATCTCGTAGTAGTCCTTCAACCCGTGTGTCTTTGTTCATTTTTGCCAACCGTCCACTCCACGAAGGGTGGTCCATAACGCACTCCGGGGGTACCCTCGGTTGTGACCTCACTCGTCCAACCATCCACGATGTTTTGAACATAGCGAAATTGTCCATCAAGCCTTTTCACCAGGATGACGATTCGCTTCATAGTGGCATTTCTCCTTCTGTTCTTGAAAGCTAAGCTTCCGCTTAAGTTTCCTTCAGATTACGGTTGAAGTCATCTTGTAACACTACCATAGTTCCTCGGACCATGTAGCATTACACCATCAATACCGGATTCCTTCATGGCTTTTAGCCGATCCACTGGACACACATACGGTACCCATTGTGTGTCACCGCACCACAGGTCTACCGGGTTCGTGACCAAAGTTCTCCGGAGCACCATCGTGTGTCTTCTGCAATACCATCCGGAAATAACATCTTCCCCAACGTTGCCCGCCATCAACTGGCATCAGGAATGTGCAACCTTCATTTGCCGTTCCTGACCATTTGAATGTGCACCTCCGCAACCGTTTCACCGGATTCCAACATTGTGGAAATCCATCGATTTGTTCATTAATCAAAATTGATAAGGTTTTTAAGATTGTTGTTGATTAAATGACCACAATCCGATTTAATATCCATAAAATAATATTTAAGTATATTACACACGAATATATAAAAAGTATTATTGGATATATATATCCGAAATATATAGGTATATATACCACAAACATATATATCGACGGACCAACGGTTATATATACCAAAAACTGTATATTACGAAAAAGATATACCACATAATATATCACCAAAAGGGAAATGATATGTTAATATAATTCAAATTAACAAAAGAGGAAAGGATTTTGCGCTCAAAAGCATAATCCAAACGAG
>VALG01002059.1:0-12839 GCA_009835305.1 Ipomoea purpurea
CCAAAGTCCTTGTACCATAGCTTGCGCCCACCCTTTGTTCCTTAACTTATCCTACATTTCATGTTAGTTAGAAAGGCGATTATCCTTTAACCTATTGTAACATTGTTAGTATTTAATCCTTAACCATAGAAGGCACCATTTCATTCTAAGTCCCTATACACTTCCTATTAAATCAGCTCTTGGACCAAAGTCATTTGATCAATACTATCTAAACACATAGGGGAGAGTCGGCTTTTCTCTTAACAAAGTAAACTCCTACGATATGATGGAAACTAAAAAGAGTATGCATTATCTTAAGTCATTCCCAATATATTAAAGATCAACCATAGAGTGCACCATGATCCATTAGGAAGGGTAAGTAATACCTAAGTGCTCAACATCTTCAGAGTCAATTTTTGGTTTTCATCCTTACGTATGTTACTTGTTCCTTTAAAGGTCCAGATTTCAAACAAATTCGTGGTTATCGTATGAAGTGGGTTTAGTAAGGAGCCTTGAGAGTAAAAAGCTATTAACAGGCTCATTAAGGTTCGAGCCTTTAGTTCAACAGAGGTAACCACATGTTCGAGAAAACATGCTTTACTATATTGTGATTGTCTTGGATTCTAAACTTGGTTTTTGTGCATCAATAAGAGTTGGTCATTCTGAAACATGCAATCTCAGAGCTTGTGTTAGGGTTCTTCTGTTCTTAGACTTGGACAATTTGTCCTTTGATTCCTAAGGCCAATTATGTGTATTGGTAAGAATTCGAACCATGTTTTGGACGTGAAAATGGTGTGTGAAGAAGAAAATCCGCAAGTGTGTGATCGGAAGGGTGGACGATGGGCGCAACGCGGTGAGGTCCAACCGGCACCCACTCGCCGGTTGATGGCCACCCGGGGCCACCGATCGGGTACGTGAAATGGTGTGTTGGGATTGTTCCCCGTGATGCATTTGACCGGTATTGGTCTTTTGAACTCCGATGTTCATGATTGGGAACATTGAGTGGTCCCTGATTTCGTCATGTCTGAACAGTCGTAGGTGTATACCATTAGTATGTTAGGTGTCTTTAAATCGTGGCAAGTGTTCAACATTAGTTTCGTTGAAACCGTGATGATCCTGTGGTTTCCTCGGAACTACGCTGGTACGATTGTTAAATGCAATTGTGTCCTAAAAACTCAGGTGTGTTGTCTATCTTCGAGTGTTATGATAAACTGCGTTAATTCATCGTTGTGTGTGGCAGACCAGTTCCATTGATGGAGTATGTTCATACCTTTGTTGGATCCGTTGATTGATCATATGAGTTGAATGCGTGTGGGATTTACTGTGATTGAGAAAAAAAAAATTAGTGGGATGAGGCACCAGCACCAAGGAATGCACGGTCTCGGGGCCGTGGACCCGTGATTAATGGAGCGCTCGCTTGTGTAATAGGTGTCAGGAATTTTTACTGGGATAAACTGTGTTACCTAAGGGCGTAATGTGTTGGCCATGGTAGTGTACGGAACCTCGTGTACATAATGAATTGGTGTTATAGTTGGAGGCGTGGGAGGGAGATTACGACCCTGTTTTTTGTTCCGGGAAAGGTGGACTTGGGAAGTGGGTCTGGAGGTAAGGTTACAGAATATAAGGTGGGTGAGCCATAAGGGTGAAACAGCATAAGAAAAACGATCAACTCGTGATCAGATGTTCCACGAGGTTGGTGTTAAGCCGTGGTTTGGTCTCTGCCTTGTGCGTTGAAGTCACAAGGCAGTGTGCCCGGTGGTCTTTGTCTATCCTGATTGTTTGTGTTCCTTGTGCGTGGGTTTCCCTTGTTTGGTGAGGTGGGGAGTCTTGGGTGTTGACAATACTTGGTTTGCACTAAATTTGTAGTCCCGTTTCGAAAATGTTTACAGCTTAATCTACTATGTTATTCACAATGATTGGTGGTTCTTGCATATTCGCGACCGGGAGTCGCCATGGTTTTATGTGTTTTCGTGAATGCCCTAGCGAGTTTGCGCATTCAGTGCCCGTACATAGCCACAATTTGTTTATGGCCGTGTGTCGACTGTGTACAACTTTTGAGACTGTGGATAGAAACAATGCAATATGCCTAGTGTTCATCCCTGTGTCGTGACGATGGCGTTAACACCCCGTATGACTTGGACATGTAACCAGTATCTTTTAGCTTCTGTTGGAGTTGTTTAGTTGAGTATCGCATGTGTTACAGCTTTTTTAGCAAGGGTTTTGGGTGTACACATATGAGAAATAGAGCATTGTGCATGCATAGAGATTTATGATGAGAGATTATGATTGTTACATATCGGGTGAGGGTTTTGGGAGGATACCGTTGGACAATGTCCTCCCTGGAGTATTATGGCATGCAGGTCCCATTGTGATTAACGCTGGCCGGTATGTCCACGTATACGAGGCGGGAAACTTCCCGCCGGCTGAATCCTGGTTAGGGGGGTGCATACTACAGTTCTCGATACCTATTACCAAAAGTTTGAACCACGAGATTCCGGTTCCGGAGAGGTAGGCAATAATTGGTCGGAATTAGCTATCCCGATGGGTAAGTCCACGTCTATAAACCCTAAGGTCACAGTATAAAAGAAAGAAGAAGATCAACAAGACTCAAGAAAAGAGCAACAGAACTCGATTAGAGAGTCATTAAAAAAAGAAAACTCCGAGAGAAAGAAAGAGGTAAAAGAGACTCGGAGAAAGTAAAAAGAAACCTCCCACATAAAGTTAATTCATTTAATATAGTGAGGTGATGTGATTTCCATTAGATTGCATAAAGCATGAAGTATATTGTGCACTAAATTGGAATGAATATTATAATTCCGTTGCACTACATTGCATAAAAGTCGATTTATTATGCACGAGATTGCATAAGAGACTGAGAGTGATTAGTGCACTAATTGGCATAAGTATCATTATACTGTTCACGAGATGAAAAGAGTATTAGAGTATGATGTTGCACTAATTGCATAAAAATAGATTAATATTGTTTCACGAGATGCAATAAGAGTATGGTGCATTGTGCACTAGATTGCATAAAGTATATTATATGTTGCAACGAGTTGCATAAGAGTTGACGATGAGTGCATTGTCTGCACTAATTTGCATAAAACTAGATAAGAATGATTGCACTAGATGCATAGAACACATGAAATATTGGTGAATAGATTGCATAAGAGTAGATAATTGGGCACTAGAATTTCATGAAAGCATGATATAAAGAATAACAGAATTGATTGGAAATGAACATCGAAAAGATTGTTATGAGGGAGTTATGAAGATATTTTTGCATGATTTTTGGTGATAAAAAGTTCACTTAAAAGTATTGATCAGCCATGTTAAACACATGTTAATATGCATCTTTAAACATATCCATCTGTAGCATGAATTGGCTTAATAAACTATGTGAAGAAGTTATATGAATATGAATTAATACGTGAATCATCCTATCAATAATAAGCATGTCAACGATATTTAAGCAATCAATTGAAAGAAATGAGAAACAAAGATCTGAGAGTAGCTATTGTATAAACAAGTTTCAAAGGTAGCTAGAATGTTATAAGGTTGAGTGGTTATACTTATTCGGCTAACTGTTCACTGTTTGGTCTATGCTGTGCCTTGCAATACCCCTTTCAGGTGGAACCCGATCACTGATAAGTCGAGTAGATTACCTCTTTAGATAACCGGTCTAAAAATAGTTTCTAATTTATAGTCTTTTATGGATACACTTAAATGACCTTAACGTAGTGATTGTACCTAGTTATGGGTGGACGTTTTTCCCCCTACTTTCAGTATTATTATCCCAACTTAATCGTATTATTGTTTGGTAACCCCCCGTGTACGCCCCCTAAAAACAATTATAATAATTAATCATACCAAGGGAAAGAATAAAATTATAATGATTAAGTGGGGAAAAAGCCCACCATTAGTCCGTGGGCCCTCGACCTCAAACCCAACCCCTAATCCCAATAGATTAGACCCAGATAAGACCCCTAGATCATAAAAAGGGAACTAGAGAACCTAATCCCACCACAATTGCAATCCTCACCAACCAAAGAGGTTCACAAGAATTCTCCCTAGGAGAATCAAGAATCAAGAAAGCAAAGAAAGAGTTCCTTCTAGCCAAGGAATATTACAGTAAGAGGTAACCCATGTCCCAACAAAACTATTTCAATAGTATAATCCCCTTAGGAGTTTCCCCATAATGGATTAATGATGTGGGTGATTAATTGGCGATTGTCAATGGATTCCATGGGGGAATTCTTGATAATCTGTATGGAGATCCTTGATGAATTATGTGTTCTGCGATTATATGGGGATCTTGAATAATAATATGGATTCTTGATGACTATTCTGCTGATAATGGTGTTGTTTTGAGTTAATGTTTATTTCTTACGGACTCTGTAAATATAGAAAAAATCGTATTCTGTTGATATAAAAAAATTAGACCCTAGGTTGTATCGTAAGATGTTATATGGTTAATCGGTGGAAAAACACTGTTTGGGTGTGAATATATTTAGAAAGCATGAAGGTAGTGCCGTTCGCTCCGTATGATTCGTTAATTTTACAGTTGGATGTTAATTGCGTTGTAGTGTAGCATGGTCGGTCCCACAATGGTTTCCGGGCGTAAGATGTGAAATAAGAGTCATGGGGGTAGGTGGGGGTAGGGAACCCCGCCAACCTACCCACGCCAATGGAGAGCATCCGTCGCAGGGGCAGCGGCGGCCGACAGCCCGCCCACTGACGGCACCCGCTGGCCTGAAACGCTTGCCGCGCGGCAGCCGGCGGCTGGGAACCCTCACCCACCGGCTAACCCGCTGGGGGTACCCCAACTTGGATCTCGGGCTCCCCGATTTGAATGTCTTCCCACCCCGTGGGTGTCCCCAACGACACTCTGTTATCCGTTGCCTATTTCTAGTTTGATGTTGGTACGGTTTAGTTATGAGTCTATTAATTCATGCAGTTGGAATTGGTATCCCGAGGGGGGGGGGTGCCTAGGTGGAAAAGAGTATGACCCCTTAGGCTATTTTTTTAGTAGTAGGATCCACGCATCAGGTTTTGTTATGGCGTCTCACCCCTTCCCAAGTAATGTGGTGGCAAGTGTGTTGCATGTGTAGCTGTGTGGGTACCCCAAATTCCCGGTTGCGATCCGATTGGTATCCTGAGCTGCGGTTCAGAAGCCTGGCATTGCGACAGAAAGAAATCTTGGCCTGCGGTCCCCGGTTGGGTGCGATCAAAAAAAAAAAAATTCTATAATGACTGCGGCATTTATCTTTTTCCTGGACTGCGGTCAGCAAATGAACACAAATTCTCTTGGGCTGCGGTCCAATGATGAGAGTTCGGAATCAAACAACGATACAAGAAACATGCGGTTCATCCGGTCGGAATATTGTGGATGACCCCACATCCGGTCGCTGCGATACGGGGCAGGAGCTCAGCGTTGGCGTAAGAGCTATATCGCGACCCCCATGGTGGGCATGCGCTGGTGCCTGTGGCGCCAACAAAGGTGGCAGTGTGTGGAAGAGATGAGTGGTATCATCAAGTGCTTGGGGATGGACTATAAATTATAATGGGGGGAGCTCATGTTGGATTGTGTTGTTTATGCTATTGCCTATAATCATGCAAGTATTGTTGGGAACTGCATTACTTGTTATAACTGTTGCGGTGCACTGGCCTTATACAGGAAGTCATTCCTGGTTTAATAAGGATCAGAGGATACCATCATTCCACTTGCTAAAAATTGTTTTCGTATCATCATATATAACTTACATATGCTAAATTATGTAATATCAACGCTTGAGTGGGTCCCAAGCACTTCGCTGACCAGATATATTAGGCTTCAGGCACAGTGGAGAGCCACGGAGCGCGCAGAACGCGGAGCGTAGAGTAAGTTAGTTTTCCTTTCGGACCTGCGCGCCATATTATGCATGTATTTCGGTGGTATTATTTAGCGGCCTGTGACCTGGTTCTCTACCCAGGTGGGCATAACAACCGTACGACTATGGAATCTTGGATGTAATGTAGATATACCTTTATGTAATAAGTTTTAAATGTCCTGAAAATCTGGGGTTGTTACCGTTGGTATCAAGCCTAAGTTTGACTCTAGGAAAAGACCTAAACCGGACTTTATGACATTAGGCCTTGAACCTCTAAGTTTAGGAACATAGGAACAGGAATCTAGAGAGCGGAGAGTGAAACTAAAACGTAAATTTTCCCTACAACTTTACCATCCCTTCTAAAACCCTTCCCCCACTTATCACTTCACAAAGAAGTGCGTCGAACTCTAATAACTTCTTAATGAAACACGAACCAGAAAGACATAGCAGGCACCGACAGAAGGCAATCCAGACTCCAAAGCCCGCCACATGACACCTTTGACCCAAACCCTACAGCAACTAACACAGATCGACAGACACTGAAGGCGCGGCCCTTCCGCAACAACAGGCCCCCACCGCTCCATCCAAAACCAAACTCGGCTACGTCGCCCAACAAGTTTCAAAATCACCGACCACCCACAGTTTGGAGAAGAGGACCCGCTGTCCTGGAAGAAGGACCAACTCTTGATAAGATTTTGGGGTATAGAATGCCCGGAGGAACGCCGCGTAGAAGAGCCTCGTCTACTATCGACACAGAGGCCGATCTCCTGTGATCCACAGAGGTCCCACTCATCAACAGAACAGGGGTTCAACTGGGAGAACCTCGAAGAACACACGAGAGAAGTCATCCATACCCGAAAACATCCATGTACGAAAAAAGAGTTCCCATCAAAAACAAGGAACGGCACCGTCGTGGAATACCAAAACGATCCTCGAGCGGCACGCTTCGCGCCGAGGCCTAAGTCCAACTGGTGACCAAGATAGGAAATTCGTAATTCGCCTCAAACTTCGAACCGAAAGCGCTATGCAAGCAGACTCGAACCCCTCTAACGAGGCTGACCTCCAATGCCGCGGAATACTCACGAATCCAATGACCCAACGAGGAGTTCAAGGACAAATCGAAGAGAAATATACCGAAGTGGGGCACGCCAGTAAAAGAACAGAAAACCGACACCGGCATAAGGTCGAACAACCGACCAACCAAAGACCACGCCTGGGAAACAATGAAAGCTAATCCAAGAAGCTTCTTTGCCCGAGGTGCAGCAAAGGCCACAGAGGCAAGATTGCGCGGGCAACCCCTGGCGATGCGTTCAACTGCGGAGAGAGGGACACAACGCCTTCCAGTACATCGACCCAAAGACCACGCCCCGCCACCGTGGGCAACACGGGGGCGCCGGTCATCAAGGGGAGTCGGCGCCTCCCGGGAAAGTATTATGAGCCACACTCAAGCCCAATCCTCGGAAACGAAGAAGGACCTAGAAGGGGAAACCCAATCCCGGAAGACGAGGACCATACGGATCCCACAGAAGAAAATCCAGAAAAACGAAATTCTGTCTATATAAATCCGTCAACACCCTTGTAACCACCCCGATGTAAAAGCACTATACTTAGCTGTTCGAAAGTATTATGAATAAAGATTTTTTGATCGAATTCAACTCACTACTGGGGTAAAGCACAATAATTACCTCAACCTAACCTTCCCCCACTAAGAGGACAAACATAGGAAAAGGACAAAAAATCATACACAAGAAGTCTAAGCAATCTAAAGACCTTCAGTTTTTAAAACAACCTCAAACCTATGATGGTTCCTGAAACCTCAGGGAATACCCTTGTTAAACCCCTCCAAATCCTAAAACCCACAAAACCACCAATCAAAACCTTCTTCTCTCTCCCTTTCTTCTTCCCCACTCTTCTTCTCCTTCTCACACCCTCACCGCCCACCCCAAAGAAACCAACCACCACACACACCACCACCAATCGATCGCCGCGCCGGCCGAACGCCACCCTCCAACGCCACACCGTCGCGCCGCCGTCCCAGCCGGACCACCTCCCGCCGCCCGGAGATCCCCCAGCAGCGACCCGCTGCCCCCTACCCAACGACGCCACCACGACATCTCGCCCCAACCACACCAACGCTGGACCTCCTCCGCATCGCGTCCCCGCTCACAAACGGGAAACCACACCCCTAGAAGCTCGCCGGAAAAACGCGCCGGAAGCGTCCGTTCACCTCACCGGAAAAACACGTCGGAGCCGCGCCAGCGTGTGCGTGGAAAATCACCGGAAACGTCGCCATCAAACCGAAGCACAACGATGTAACAGCTCGGAACCCGCACCTCCGGAAGTGGAGCAATGCCCGATTACACCGGATCGGAGGTAAAGCATTGAACCCGCGCGAGAGTTTCTTCCGGAATTGTAGATAGAGAGTCGTCAAGGCTGTGTGAGAGAGCAGTATCACCGAGCGCATCAGGGTACGTACCCAATTGGATATATCAACACTTGTAACCACCAAACGGGTACAAATAGAAACGCCACCAAAGTGCGCGCAAGGAAATGTGCTTTCGAAGGCCGTTGGCCAAGCTCTTGAAATTAAACCACGGGTGTGTCAATCTATGACCGCGGAAGGGGTGGATTGATACAAACTACGGGGTACAAGCACTATCCTCGGGGTTTACTCGGGAGAGAGAGTGCGAGCGTGCGGCCACCAATCGACCAAACTGAAATGGCTTATCGGCGGAGCAAAAGTATATTGGTTATGATTGTTAACCGGATTGCCTCCTTGCCCACCAATAATAAACAAGGACGTAAAGAAGCACTAGTGTGCACCTTTGCTTATCTCTTGAAACATAAAATCTAAGTTCAACCCTGCCGGCACTCATGCTAAAGCACATGCTTCACACACACGGCCTTAGTCTCCTACGGGATGATCCATAGTTGGATCATTGGAAAGGAAAGGGTGCTTAAGCCACACCGAGGGTCAAAACCGCAATGTATGGTTTTCAATGCCCAAAACTCCGTCGTAAACGACATCTACGTACACCCGAAGGGGGACAGTAACCTCCAACCTCCGAAGAAATTTTCCAAAAACCCGAGGAAGAGCGAGAGAATTGTTGACCGGTTGACATTCCACAAGAAGCTCAAGCAAGCCATCAAATTGTGGGAGGCTCGGAGGGATGGAGGACAGGAAGGAAGGATGACGGCCTAACCCGTCAGTACACCTCACGTCTTATCTCTCTATGGACAAAATGAGGGT
Organism: Ipomoea purpurea; assembly: GCA_009835305.1. Classification (NCBI taxonomy): domain Eukaryota; kingdom Viridiplantae; phylum Streptophyta; class Magnoliopsida; order Solanales; family Convolvulaceae; genus Ipomoea; species Ipomoea purpurea. The sequence goes on from VALG01002059.1 coordinate 9,100, forward strand.
TCGGTCAATGACCATTCTCGCAACAACTCAACCGACAGAACCATAATCATGGAAGAAGGGTTCTCAATCCTTGATTAGCACCGCACGCTCACGTCGATCTGAGGTAGCAGCGATCGAGGCCACCCTGGCACTCATGGCATCCCATGTCAACACCCCGTGGTTACGGCCCTAAGACGCATTAATTAATAATCATAGCCCATGAAAAGAATAAATTATAATGATAAATTGGGAAAAGGCCCACCAGTCCATGGGCCCTGCATTCTCTAAACACCAACCCCTAATCCAATAGGAGAGTTAACCAACGCACTGCGTGACCATCATACGTACATCTACACACTATGAGAGTCCTCAATAGAGAAACTAGATCTAGATCATTCTCAACGAGTCACCATAGGAAGTGTGCGCGAACTTATTAGTTTTCACCATCGGGTCCGGTAACAGAATTTCCACCAAAACCAAAGAATTCATTTGCCAGCGCGATCCCGCACCTCCGCAGAACAACTCAAACACTAAAGAAGTATCGTCGCAATATATAGCTAGTCTATCCTACATACGTAATTCTCCCACTGATAGGATCGAAGTACCGATATTGTACAAAATAAAAAGTAATGCCACCAGTATCTTCTTCTCACTTATAGCAAATGGAATTTATACATTCTATACGAGGATTAGGTAAGGTAACCCATTTGTCTTCGACAATACCAATATAGTGTATTTCACATTATATGTGAGTGGTCGGCCACATAAACAAGTTTGTACTTCCTCTCCAATAAAGTTAATTGCATTTTGTGCTAGGCAGCGACATTCCTTATCTAGATTAAGATTAAAGTGATTCCCAATGGTATTTCCTTAAAACCGTGATACTTCCTATTCGCGAGGGGAGTATCTTGAGCTAATTCCCACGTTTGATTTAGTTTCTGTAGGAATTCGATATTGATTAATTATGGATTTTTTGATGATTATATGGAGTTACATGCAGGATAGATTCATAGTATTTGTATACGTTGATCTATATAATATTTGTTGAGATTTTTCTTCGTGATGGTTTATCAATTGATTTAATTACGTATAGGCTTACCCCAATTGGTGAGAATTCTTGCAATTAGAGATTGCAACACAAGATCTCCGTATCCACTTTGCCCCCATGGGATTATAATGGAAAAGTGATTCCTCGAATGCCCAGTACCGTATCTAGGTTATCGTATGATATTAGTTCTTGGATTATCCGGGTGGGGAAATCGCAATGTTCGGTGTGTTGTTTAATGTTTAGAAAAAGGCATGATAGGTTATAGTGCCGTTCGTTTCTCCGTATTTGATCCGTTAAGTGTCTAACGTGTTGTCGTTAATTGCGTTGTAAAGTGCTAAGCATGGTTTCCGGGTTCCACAATGGTTCCCGTGCGTAAAAGGTGATGAAAAAGATCAGTGGGGGGTAGGGGGCGGCGGACTTCTACCTTCCTTTTTCTCTAACGTCGAAATCCCCGTGACCGTATGAAACACAATGAGAGCCTGGCAGGTGCGGAGTGACCAAGGAGTACGGTTGGCTTCCTTGTTCACCTGGAATACAGACCGGCCCTTACATAAACTCGCTTGAAATGCACGTATTGAATTTGTTCCGCGGAAGCTATGACACGGGGACCGGCGCCATCCACTTTTTTGTGCCCTCGAGTTGTATTCAGTAATGCACCAGAACTAAGTAACCTGATTGGTTTGCTAGTCTACAACAGTCCTCTCGTCTATCTATTCCTGGACGTGAGATGTTGCCTCTAATTAGGTCTATCCGAGATGGGACGGGTACTCAGTTCGTAATTCGACTCAATATACTACTATACCTGAGTATATACATTATGGAATGTTTTTTTGCATGCTAGTTGAATGTATCACCGTTGCCTAGGTGAAGAGTATGACCCCTTAGGAATATTCTTAGTATGTGATGGATCACGCATAGGTTTTGTTATACGTTTTCCCCCTTCCCAATGTGTAATATGGGTTGCATGTGCTTGCTGTGTGTATGTGTGTGTGTTACCCTAAATTCGGTTTGCGATCGGATTGTTATCCTGAGCTGCGGTTCAGAAGCTGGCTGCGGTCAGATTGATACTCTTGGGCTGCGGTCCACCGTTTGGTTGCGATCAAACGTTCTATACGACTGCGGTTCGTCCTTTTCCTGGCTGCGTCAGATGACATTCTCTTGGGTGCGGTCCCACTGTTTGGTTGCATCAAACACTACGATGAGCTGCGGTTCATAGGTCGGTTGCGATCGACCTCCGTGTTGCGATACGGGGGGTGCTTGCGGGGCCGTGTCAGAGCTATATGCGCTGACCCTCATGTATGGGCATGCGATTGGTCCTGTGGCGCAACAAAGTGTCTTGGGGGATGTGACTATGGTTTTATGTTGGGGACTGCTTATGCTGGGGTTGTGATTATTGTTTATATTTTTGCCCTTATCTGCCTTATCTCTTGTGAACTGCATATGCTTGTTATAACTGTTGCTGGTGTCTGGCCTTATCTGTCGAGTCATTCCCGGTTTTAAAGCTAGAGTTCGTAGTATATATCTTCATGCTCAAAATGGTTTTCGTATATCTATATATATTCTATATGTATTGTATTTCAACGCGTTGGAGTGGGTTACCAGCATCTCTCGCTGAACAGATATATTTGCTTTCAGGCACAGAGGATTAGAGCACTGGAGCGCGCTAGAACTGAGTAGAAGTAGAATAGTTTCCCTTTCGGCCTGCGTGCCATTTATGCATTGTTTGGGATATTATTAGTTAGCCTGTGCACTGGGTTCTCTAGCCCAGGTGTGGCATAGCACCGTACACTTATGATATACTTGGGATGTAATGAGATATTATCCTTATTATAAAGTTTTAAATGTCTTGAAAATCTGGGGTTTACATTGGTATCAGAGCCTAAGTTTCCCCTAGGAAAGACTCATAAGACCGGACTTTAGGACATTAGCTTGAACTCTAAGTACTAGGAACATAGGACTCAGGAATCTTAGCGCGCGTGAGATTGTGAAACCTACACATAACTTCCCTACACTTAAAACCCTTCCCCCACTTATCACTTCACAAGAAGTGCATACGAACTCTAACTTAACGTTCTTATAAACACCTGACCAGAAAGACGATAGCATGGCACCGAACAGAAGGCAATCAAGAACTCCAGAGCCCGCCACAGACGACCCTTGACCCAAACCCTACAGCAGCTAACACAAGTCGCACAGGCACTAAGTGACGCGGCCCTTCGCAACAACAGGCCCCCCACCCTCCATCAAACGCAAACCAGACGTCGCCCGACAAGTTTCAAATCACCGACCACCCACGTTCTCGGAGAAGAGACCCGCGGTCCTAGAGAATGGATCGGACTCTTGATAAGATTTTTTGTAGTAGAATGCCCGGAGGAACGCCGCGTAGAGATAGCCTCGTTCTACTTCGGGCACGAGGCCGATCTCTGGTGGATCCACGAGGGGCCCACTTATCAACAAGAACCGGGGTTCAATTGGGAGAACCTCAAGACACGACTACGAGAGAGATTCTATCCAACACACGTAAAGCATCCATGTACGAAGAGTTCCTTCATCTAAAACAAGAGACGGCCACCGTCGTAGAATACCATAAACGATTCCTCGAGCTGGCACGCTTCGCGCCAGAGTAGTCCCCACCGAGGTAACCAAGATAGAGAGATTCGTGTCGGGCCTCAACTTCGAAGCCGGAAGGCGCTAGTGGTAAGTAGACCTCGGA
>VALG01002061.1:8041-23351 GCA_009835305.1 Ipomoea purpurea
ACGCCTATACGCGGTCAAAACGGGCTTTAGCCCGTCGGGTAAGCCTGTCCAGCCCACAAAAAGGACGGGGGCAGGCTTTGATATTTTAAGTCCGTTTTTTGATGAATTGGTTTGGCGCCCGTCTCCACTTTAACCCGCAGGCTTGGGGCCCAGTACTAATAAAATTAACATATATAATAAATGATAAGGTATTACATATACTATATATATATATATCTATAATATCTATATAATATATATATATCATAATTATATACTAATATACGATAGTAATTGAGTTTTTGTACAGTGAGCCCAAAACAAAATATATTCATATATCAGCTACAATCTGAGTTATGGGTTATAATGAACTGAAAACTGTAATAATTATTTTCGGGACTAAATCGATTAAAAATAATTGTTTTCGAGGACCAAATCGATGGCCGGATGGATTAAATGACTAAAATAATTTATTTTCGGGGACCAAATCGATGAATAAGCAATTGAGGGATTATATTGACCGTTCGCTAATAATTGAAGGACCAAATCGGTTGATTAACTCTTATTACATAAATATAAATATCAAATTTTATAATTTACATAATTATTATTATTTAGAATAATTTAAATATTTAAAATCTTAAATAATTTAAAATTTTAATATAATGTATTAATATTGAGCTCTTATTTTTTGCGCATCGCAATATAAAAATATAGTTATATTTATACATCGATGGATTTCACGGACCAATTCTTCTTGTTGTAATCGTTTTACTCTGAGATAATCACGCGGACAATAAATGCAGTCGCGGACTGAGTCACTCTGTAACTGTTAGACTATGATTATTTAATCTGAATGGCAGACTTTTTTTGTTTTTATTCCAGAATATATAGATAAATTATATTACAAAATATATGTAATATATGTTTCAAAGGGTGTTGGCAAAAATTAATTTTTAATTTTTAAATATTAAAATAATATTTTATTTATTCGATCACTGGTAATCTATCATGCATATTCTTACAATAAAAGTATGATATTTGAATATAATATTTAGTAGCATACATTTTTTTTAAGAGAATAATATTTTGTCTACTCGACCACCCTTTTCAGGGTTACCATGCATCTTCTTACAATAATAAAATTAGGGAAGAACAATAATAAAATTATGATATTTGAATTTAATATTTAGTGGCATACATATTTGTCTCATTTAAACATTAAGTTCATCTCTATAATTACTTAGTATATGTATGAACTTGTTTGGTTATCAACGGTTAGCGGTAGCGGATTGTGTTAACGGTTATCAGATAGCGAATTTTAACAGGTTTGACCGCAGATTGTATTAGCGGTTTGTAAACAAAATGTTTGATAAAATTAGCGGTTTAGATAGCGGTTAACATGTAAAAACCTATAAGGGTATGCATTATAATTTATAATAATATAATAATTTAAAAAAAAAAAAAAAAAAAAAAAAAAAAAAAGACGCTGCTCCCCTCTTGTATTCCCACCGTCTCACATGAGTGGGAAAGTGGGAATGGAAAGGAGCCTCAAGGCTCCACTAATTCGTTGCCCATCCTAGAGTACAAAAATTGAACATAGAAGATTGACTATAGGCTACCATTTTTGAAAATGGTTGCCCAATCTTAACCTAAAATTCGCGGTGACAATTTTTAAGTAAGTGATCAATAATCCGCCATCATTGTTAGCTGTAATGGTTGTGCATGCCCATTGTATTTTTTATTTTATTTAAAAAAAAAATTTATAATAGACAACCATTTCTAATAAAAATGGTTGCCTTAAAATAGAACTTGTTTTATAATAGGCAAATCATTTTTATTAGAAATGGTTGCCTAATATTAACCCTAAAAAAAATTTTCAAAAATATATTAACCCTAAATCTACACATCATATCGTAATCCTCTAACACTACTCTCAGCACCCTTTAACACCCTCAGCTCAGCTCCGATTGAAATCATCCTCAGCTCGATCGACCGACTCTGCCTCGATCGTCTGACGCCGCGCCACCCACCGCCACCACCCATTGGTCTGCGGCGAAGACATCATCGCGACGGACCGCCACATGGTCGCGTATTACATTTGAATAAAAAGCCAAAAAACAATACGCGACCATTCTTGGTCAAGAATGGTCGAGTATTACATATGAATAAAAAACAAAACAAAACGCACCATTCTTGGTCAAGAATGTCGCGTATTACCAACAATGTGCGACCATTTTAAAATGGTCGCGTAAAGTCCATGGCTTTCCGCGAGCTTTGCATAGGTACAATGCCGCGTAATGTCGTGTATGTGCAGTTTTGTACTAGTGAGTATGGAAGTCGATCTTCCTAATGAATCAAAGTTGTGCACCTTAAGAGTTAAAATTTATGCACCTTAAGCTGGAAACTGATACATCTTAAGCTTGAAATTTATACACCTAGAGTCCGTAAGTCATGCACAGAGTTAAAAGTGATGCACCTTAAACTAAAAAGTGATGCACCTTAAGTTATAAACTTACACACCTTAAACTTTAAATTTAAGCATTTTAAATTTTAAACTTAGACACTTAAACTATAAACTTATATACCTTAATAAATTTACACATCTTAAGCTTTGAACTTACACAAAATTATCACAATGTGCCACTGTAATTTTAAATTGTTTTTTTTCATTATAGACGGTTGATTTTAACTAGATCAATAATTGAGATTTCAAATGGAAGAAGTATCAGGTTGATATGCTCGATCAATCTGTCTATTTCTGTTTCTTGGATTGCCCATTAAAGCTCCATAGGAAACCAAACCACTCGTATAGTCGTACGTACTCCTACAATTATATTTTTTAATCTCTTTAATTTGTTGAAAAGGTCAATTTAGGTAATTATATAATAGATGAAATATTCTTCGCATATTTTAAAGAGGTTGAAGTTTTCTTTAATTAGGTTTTAAATGCATGCGATAATATTAGAGTTGGTTAATTCTCGCACGGTCTATTAGTTATTAAAAGTATTTATCATACAAGATTAATGATAAGTCTCATCATCAACCGTGTGGATAATTTAAACCATCATTATCCTGTGGACAAGGCACAACCACACTATAAACATGCATTGTCATTCGCTATAATTATTACGGAGTAATTAATATGAAGGTAATTTCAGCATAATCCAATAAAAACTTTTGGCAACGATGACCGTTGTTAAAATATAGAGATTGCAGTTAAAATACGGAAGTAAAACAAACTTATTAAATTGTATTCACATAATTGTCATTTTATGCCAGACGACCAAGTCATATCAGACAATCTATCTCAGCTCAAATATAGAATAAATCATTAAAAATGGCAACCCTACCCGTCAAGTTTATCAGGTTAATGAATTCATAATCATAAAGTTAAAAGTTTCATCACAGTAAAAATAATTTATTGATCTTCTTAGATTAAACGATCAAATATGTGTAATTTAAATTATTTCGTATCCTTATGGTTATTTATCAACTAGGTCACCAGGTTGAGTTTTACCCGTGCACCTTAAAGTAGTAACATCAAGATTTTCTCATCACAAAAATAAATCATTATATTAAAGAAGTAGTAGACGTTTTGCATTATAAATACTACACGTTTGTACAGCCAAGAGCACCACAACTCATCACTCGTCTTCAATTTTTAGCAATTTTGCTCACATTTCTGAATTGGGTTCTGAGCAATGGAAACCATGAGGGACTTGGGAGGTTTTCTAGCTGCAGAGGTGTAGCTTTCGAGATTAAACCTCATGCAGACCCCTTTGCCATCCCTACAGCCGCCATGGACGCCGGCCGGAGCAGCAAACGCTCTTGGTTTCCATGGGGAAGCCTTTCCAAGAGAATAGTCCCTAATTCTGGAGATCTCATGCAGAGATCCATGAGCCATGCGAGCAGCCATTTCTGCGACCTTGAGCTTGACGTCGATGATGACGCCAGTTTGCCCGACATTGAAGAAGGCGGTGAGTACGAGAAAGCGGACCCTGTTCCCCTCCCGCTTCCACTTCCTCCGGCGAAAAGTAAACGAGAAAAGCCAAAGCCAAAGCGTCGTCGTCGAGAATCGGTGATACTTCTTGATCAAGGCTTGTTCACTGTTTATAAAAGGCTCTTTGTAGTGTCCTTGGCCGTGAACATCACTCTCTTGGTTCTCGCTGCCACCGGGAACTTCCGATACGCGCGGCAAAGACCCGCGTTGTTCTCAATCGGGAACATTCTAGCGTTAACGTTGTGCAGAAGCGAAGCGGTTCTGCGTGTCGTTTTCTGGCTCGCCGTGAACTGCTTGGGATGGTCGTGGGTCCCTTCTCCGGCTCAAGACGATGACCACCTCACTCTGCAATCCCTCGGCGGAATTCACAGCAGTTGCGGCATTTCCGCAGTCGCGTGGCTTATTTATGCATTAGTCCTTACGCTGAAACACAGAGAAACACTTCGCCGGAAATTATCGGTGTCGCCTCTCCTTCTCCTACTCGTCTTGCTATGGCGGCGTTCCCATGGTCCGCCACCTCCACCACAATATTTTCGAGAGGACCCACCGTTTGCTATGGTCGGCATTAGCTCTTCTCTGGGCTTTCATCATCTTAACAATCTCGTATGATCCTACGACAGAATTCATACAGTAAAGAGATCGGTTCCAAGCTGATCAAACAACAAGAATTTTGGCTCACAGTGGCCGTACAATCTTAATTATCCTTCCCCTGGATAACAGTGAGACGCGTCCCCGTCAGGTTATCTCCTCCTCTTCCGGCCATGCATCGATCATCAAGTTCGCCGGGAATCAAAGCCGGAATCCTCGGAAGAATCAGCCCGTCGCCGTTCTCCGAATGGCACGCATTCGGCATCATTTCCGACGGGAAAGACGAGCACATGATGTTGGCCGGCGCCGTCGGAGACTTCACGAAATCCCTAGTCTCAAATCCTCCGGCCCATCTCTGGGTCCGGCAGGTGCACTTCGCCGGACTTCCTTACCTAACCAACATGTACGACAGGGTTCTGTTGGTGGCGACCGGCTCCGGAATTTGCGTGTTCTTGTCGTTCCTACTGCAGCCGTGCTCCGCCGAGGTGTGCTTGCTCTGGGTGACGAAAGGAGTGGAGCAGAACTTCGGGAAAAAATCAAAGGAATGCTGAGCGGGCAGCCAAAAGAGAAGGTGATAATTCACGACACGGCGGTGCTGGGGCGGCCGCGAATGTATCTCAGATGAGCGTCGATGCGGCCAAAAGATGGGGAGCAGAGGTAGTGATAGTCACCAGCAACCCCGAAGGGAGTAGGGATGTGGTGGATGCATGTAAAGCTGATGGTATTGCTGCATTTGGTCCTATTTGGGATTCTTAATCCATGAAAATTTGGAGATAACAATTAATTTGTTATATATATTATGACTGCATGCAGGTCTACTTTGTAATGTATTTGGTTTAAATTTCTTCTTGTTTCTGTGTGCAATAAGGAATGTATGCCTTGTTTCATGAATTTGATTTCCTGCTTTAGCTTCCTAATTATTTTAGCATTTTATCTTTATCTTATGGACAATGAACATTAATTAATTAAAGTACATGTTAAAATAAAGATTTAGTGACGACTTATTGACAACTAAGTAACATGCTGCTGAGTGCTGATGACTAGTGACTACGATTTGAATTTGTCAAATTAGTTCAGGTATATATATATATAATAAGACTATCGGTACGTGTACGTGTACTTATGTAAGACGTGGCTCTGCTATGCGTCACCAAATTGTCCACCAAATTTGGACAATTTGGACAAAGTCAATAATTGTCACAATAAATAATATTGCGTGCCACTTTCTTAATGCAAATATATTGATCTTCTTGATTTCAGCTAGTCAAGTATGAATAATCAATGCTAATTTATTTTATTAACCTTATTGTGTTTCTTTGTAGGTTAGAGTAAAAAAGACGAGGTTCATCCACACACTTTTAAATAATGGTCATCAACTTTTAATTAATTAAAAAATAAAATAAGGCGGCGGATAAGTTGGCCACAGTGGCACTCGCTCACCAGATTGGCCTCCGTGCTCTCCACTTTGCTTCTCCGGAACTAAGTGATGTTATCAGGCACGACAAGCTGGAGCGATATTTCCCAGATATCTTTGATTTCTTGGGTATCCCCTCTGTTTTGATCCAAAAATAAATAAAACAATATTACACGTACTGGCTGTTGGCGGTTACTCGCATTAATTGACTTCTTGATCTGGTACAAACTTTGATTGCATTGCCATGATAAAGACTTAGGAGTTGAGAATTGATGCTTCAATTTAATATGTTCGTCACAGTGCTCACTTGAAAGTCACAAATAAAAGCTTAATTGATGATGATACTTTGTCACAAACAATTGAAGTGTTCAATTTTAGGAATAATATCTTGACTATTATATTTATTAATTTTTATCTTGATTTTCAATTAATTAAATGAAATTATTATAACTGAACATACATATCAGTGGTCTACTTTGTAACGATTTTACACAATATAACAATTGATTTGGACTCTAGGGTTAAAAGATCCAAACCTATTATTTTTATATAAAAAGTGTAAATAAATTAAATTTTGATTTTTTAAAAAAAATTAAAAAATGCCGCCTGCTAAACTACCATTAGTAGATGACATCCCGGTTACCATTCCAAATGGACGATCATAGGTTTGAACTCTGATGGGTGGGAGTTTAGATTCTTTGGGTTGAAAATGTTTGAGAAAGTAGTATAGAACATATAATATCTTGTAAAGAATCATGATATTAAAAAATTAAATAAAAAATAATAGTCACCTTACTCATTTCTAAATCAATTGGGGAGCACAATGCCAATATAAATATAAATATAAATATAATATATATATATATATATATAATCTATATATATATATATATATATATAATATATATATATATATATATAATATATATATATATATATAGAGAGAGGGAGAAGAGAGAGAGAGAGATAATAATTGAAATAGTCCCTTGACTATAGCGAAATTACTATTGGTCATCAAACTATAATTTTTTTCCTAATTAAGTCTCAACTATGAAAATTCTACCCAATTTGATTCTCCATTAAATTCCATCCATAATTGTTAAATTTAAGGGCAGAACAGGTAATTTCACATCTCTTTTTTTCCGGTCTTCCGATTTCCGATTCCAGATGGCACGTTACGGAAAGGGAATTTATTGCCTACTCAAAAACGTATGAGCGTTGTTGCAGTTTACATAGCTGTGATTTTTTATTTTTTTTTGAAATACTCAACATTCTTTATAAGGTAGTATCTGTTATATACTTTCTCAAACAATTTCAGCCAAGGAATCTAAACCCCACCACCGGGGATTGAACTTTTGACCATCCATTTAGAATGATAGTCGGAATGCCATAACACTACATGGTAGTTAGCACATATATAGCTGTGGTTTAATTCACCGCACAAATTAAAACGATTTTTTTTTTTTTAGTACCGAGGGAATTAGGGAAACCCGTTGGGGTTGCTCCCTAAAAGCAATTTTACTAATAATAGTAGTTACGTTTTTTATTTTCTAAATTAAATATTTTTTTAATGATTTCCTTCTCCGTCTTCGTCACCCATTACGCCTTCCCCTCGCTACTCCTTTATTTTCGCACTGCTGTTTCCCTTTGTTTTGTTTTACTGGTTTAATTTTGTTTGCAATTTCTGTGTTTTTCCTCTCGTTGTTTTGACGAGTTTTTTTTTCATAAATTGTGAAACGATAAAACTAGTCATAGCGTATGTGAATATCATCCTGGGTGACAAACACAACAATGAAAAAGAGACTCCTCTGAACTATGACATGCAGTTCAGCCCGATGGAGATATTGTCAATAGCAAGAAGAATGAAAATAGATACTCAGGTGGTGTGTTAGACTATTCAACCAGAGTCAGTATTGGGTACATTTGACTATATCATTAAAGAAGCTTTAAGTTCATCAAAATAATTCAGCTTCAAATTTGTGAAACAGTCTGCGAATCAAATTTTCTGTAGCATTGCAAGGGAAGTTATTTCTATGTATGATTTGACCATTCCATCAATTTTATTATAAACGTTTCAGTCTATGATTAATAAATTAGTTTTTTTATTTAAAAAAAAAAAAAAGAATAATGTATTTTCTCATCATAATTTTACCTTCTAATTCAACTCTTATAGCAGGTTTTGTTCGCGGAATAGGCCTCAAATGGAATGAAATTCTCGAGAAAGACCTATTTTGTTGTTTGTTAATGTCTTCTTATCCCGAGAATGGAAATAATTGTTTTATTCCTTTGTATATTTCATTCTTTATGGAATAGCATTTATATTTTCCTTAAAATTCATTTTAGGAACAAAAACAGACAATAAAATGTTTTTAATTCATTGGTTACATACCTTGAATTGGTCAATCCCACTCAATATTTCAAAATTAATTAATTTATTAATCAAATATAATTTTTTTAAATAACTAAATATTTACACGTAAAGATGTGAAAATTAAGAAGTGAAATCAAGAAAGAAATGGTCTTGTTTTTAGCAAGAATATAACTGGGTCTTAGTGCCTTAACAAATTTCTTTGCCTAAGAAGGATCACACCTTAGCTTCTGCATTATATTTCTGCCTGTGTCTGTTTTGTTAATTGTAATAGACATATTTATTAATGGTATTGAAAATATTTATTTATTGATTGTATTGTATTATACATCTGCATTACCAAAGTATCTTGTAGCTTAATGGCACCTCTGTAACTCTCTCAAATGGGAAGTCACATGCAATGTTCGACCTCGGTAGGGTCATTGAATCTTTATGTTTCAATAGATTGTAAAAGTATGTATGGACAGATACTACATTGTAACAGAGTCAATAGTACCATTCAATGTTATGTTCTTGCCTTATGTTGATGTACATGTAATCAATTGAGTGTTCCACAAGGCATAGCAAATGCATATACCTAATTTTAAATCTTAAATTACTAATAATGTAGTTCATGAAAAAAAATAAAAAAATCACCTACCTACAAAATTCTTTTAGCATGTGAAACCGTAATGTGTGTAAAATATTAAATGAAACTAACTGATGTTATATATAAGGATAAAAACAACAATATTTCTTTCCAAAAGAGTTATTGAGTAGGTTAAACATAATTTTCATAATGTCTTATGAGGAATGTCAGCTTTTTTGAAGTCGTCTCACGTCTGTGATAACTGATAAGAATGGAAGATCAAGATGAGAAAAGTCAACACCCCTTAAAGCTTCAATCGTAGTATGTGTATTGCAATAATTGCCATTTAAGTCAGCTGTATCGTCCCTGTCACTTGTCAACATGCTGGTTCTTAGGTTCTACTCCATAAATGGAAACTAACGCGTAAATTAAAACTAACTAACATTTCAATTCAAGTTTCAAATTTTCAAACTTTGTAACTCATAATTAGTAAGTGCCTTATGAAATATGAACAACTTGCGCAACTGGAACGATTTTTGATGTTTAGATCTTTGAACATAGACGTGAATCTCCATAGGAAACAAAACCAAACCACCTCGTACAGCACAGTCGTACTCGTAAAAGATATATATATTTTAATCTCTTTGTTGAAAAGTTCAATTTAAGTAATTATATAGGAAAATAAAATCCACTACTGGAAATTATTGAATTTTCTATCACTTTAAAATGATCTTAAATCAAGTTGAAAGTAATAAGTGGTCGGAAATAGCAATAAGGATTTTTCCGGATACTAAAAGTGGTCGGAACAAGGCTTTCGACTTTATTTAAGATTACTTTCAGGTGGTCGGAAATTTCAGAATTTCCAGTAGTAATACTACATGTATTCTCATTTCTTACTCCTAATTTGTACTGCTTCTCACAAATTCTTGATGATAACATTTTTTCTGGAACCCACAAGATGAAAATATCTATTCAATTATATAATAGATGAAATACTGTTGTTGTTCCTAATAATAGATGAAATATTCTTCCACGATCTCGTTGCCATTTTTTAAAGAGGTTTGAAGTTTTCTTTAATTAGGTTTTAAAGCCGGCATGCCATAATATTAGAGTTGGCTACTTGTGGAATGGGTACTTCTACTAATTATAAAGACAAAAGATCAAATCTCACCAGTAACATTGTGAACAATTTAGCCATTATTATCCCGGGGACCGGACACAACCACACTATAACATGCATATTGTTACTCAATGGGCAAAAAAATTTGCTTCATAACTTGCTTTAAAGTATAATAGTTTAAAAAATTTGTATACTAGGAATGCAACAGGGTGGGACTAATCCTATATTTGCTTTACATATTGCAGTCTACATCCTATATTAATTGTATATTTGTATGTACGTAAAATAGGAAGCAAAAACATTGCAATTTAAATATACGGCGTACTAATGCTGATGGGAACAAACATCTCGATAAAAGAGAAACCCGGCGCGGCCATTAACAGGCAACTATACCAAATCTTAAACTTCGGTCGTCAGCAAACAAGCCTAAGTATATTAATATGAAGGTATTTCGGCATAACCCAATAACAAACATTTTGCAACGGCTGAACAGTTGGTTTAGTTCTTCCAACATGATACGAGATTGATTAAAATACGAGTAATTAACCATATCCTAAACGCTTAGATATTCCATAATATACATTTCATTATCTTTGTGCAGAGCGAGTCGACGACCAAGTCATATCAGACACCTCAGCTCAAAAAGTATAGAATAAACTCATTAAAAAAGTCACCCCGTTTTTATCCAAGGTTTTAACTTCGAACCATAAGATTCACAAATTTCAGTCACGAGTGCATGGTCTGCTTCATCTCTCTTGATTTCGAACCTGACTCACGGCTTGTCGTGTAACTTAAACAGTCTCAACCTGCTTATATCCTTGTCGGTTCTTTATCGAGCCTATAGTATACACAGGCTTAGGCCGGTTTCCTGCAACTAAATGGTCACTGAGCTTTTTCCCTGGTCACAAAAATAAATCATTATACTTCAAGAAGTAGTAGACGGTTTTGCTTATAAAGTACGTAGACGGTTTGTCATAGCTAAGAGCACCACAATAATCATCACTATTCTTTTTAGCAATTTTACTCACATTTCTGTATTGGGTTTTGGAGCAATGGAAACAAAGGACTTGGAGGTTTATCTAGCCAGGTGTAGCTTTCGAGATAAACCTCCATGCAGACCCTTTGGCCATCCTACATGCCGCCATTGGAACGCCGCAGGAGCAGCAAAACGCTCTTGGTTTTCATGGGGGAAGCCTTTCAAGAGCATAGTCCTAATTCTGGAGATTCTCATGCAGATCCATGAGCATGCCAGCAGCCATTTATGCGACCTTGAGCTTGACGCTCGATGACGAACGTACATGACGAGACTCGTTCCCGACATTGAGAAGGCGTGAGACTGAGAAGTGGAGCCTGTTCCTCTCCCGGCTTCCACCTTCCTCCGGCGACAAGTCAACGAGAAAGAGTCGTAGCGATTATCGGTGAATACTCTTATCAAGGCTTGTTACTGTTTACAAAATGCTTTTTGTGAGTGGGCCTTTGCCGTGAAACAAGTCTCGCCTTCGATTCCCGCCGCACCGGGAAACTTCGGATACCACGGAAAAGACCCTTGGTTCTCAATCACGGAACATTCTACGTTACACGTTGTGCAGAACTGAAGCGTTCTGCGGTCGTTTTTCTGGCTCGCCGTCTGACTGCTTGGAGGGTGGCCTCGCGGGTCCCGTCTCCGAGCTCAAGCCCGCCCTACCCTCACTCCTTACAATTCCTCGGCGTGAAGTCACAGCAGTTGCCGAATTTCCGCCGTGCGATGCGCGCTGATTTACGCAATTAGTATCCTGTACGCTAACTGAACACAATCAGAGAAACGACTTCGCCGGAAAGATCCCCAGCTCGGCGTAGCCCTCCGCCCATTTCTTCCCTACTTGTGTCTTGTCTTGCATGAGCGGCGGTTCGCCACGTGGGACCGCCACCTTCCCACCACTAAGTACTTTTCGGAGGACCGTCACCGCTTTTGCTGGATGGTTCGGAATTTTGATTTCGTTCCATGGCTTTCTTTCATCATCATAACTAATCTCTCGCGTATGATCTACCTACGACAGATTCATACAGTAAAGAATCGGTTCCAGGCTGATCAAAACAACTAAGAATATTTGGCTCACAGTGCCATGCAACAATTCTATAACTTATCTCCCCTGGATAAGGCAGTGGATACGTCGTCCGTTAGGTTACCTCCTTCCTCGGCCATCGCATTCGATTCATGCTCAAGTTCGCCTGGAGGACATCAAGGCCGGATCCTGGAAGAATCGACCGCTCGCCGTTCTCCGCGATGGCACGCGATTTGGCATCATTTCCGACGGGAAAGACGAGCACATGATGTCTTGGACCAACAGCCGAATCGGGGACTTCACGAAATTCCCTTAGTCTCCTCAAACCTCCGGCCAACCTTAAATGGGTCGGCAAAGGTTGCACTTCGCCGGACTGTCCTTACTACATAAAAAACCAACATGTACGAAGGGTTCTGTTGTGGTGACTGGCTCCGTAATTTGCGTGTTCTTGTCGTTCCATTACTGCAGCCGTGGCTCCGCGAGTGTGGCTTGCTCCGTGGGTGATCGCAAAGGACGATGGGCATAGCAAATAATCGCGGAAGAGATAAAGGAATGCTGAGCGGTGCAGCCAAAGGAGAAAGGTGTAATACTGGTAGTGCGGTGCTGGGGCGGCCGAATGTTTCCAAGATTAGCGTGGATGCGGCAAAAAGATTCTTGGGGGAGCAGAGAGTGGTGATAGCTTCCTCACAACACCTAAAAAAGTATGGCGAATGTGTGTGGATTGCATGTAAGGCTGCTGGTATTGGCTGCATTTGGTCCTATTTTGGGATTCTTAATTCATGAAAATGTCAGGATAACAATTACGCAGTAATTTATTATATATATTATGCTTGCATCATCCAAAAGTCGCATATATTTATTATTGGAAGTTCATCTGTCTATAATGTATTTGTTTAATTTTCTTTTTGTTTCTGTGGTGCACTGTTTGAGCATTTTTATATCTATCCAAATATCAGCATATACTTAGGAATATAGCTTTTATTTGTATCAAATGCATTCAAAGATCGTATTCACCGTAAGAGATTGTTTGGAGCTCATAAAAAATAAAATGGTATTAATTTTTATTCGAATAACTTGTGAAATGATCACCAATAAAAATATATGATATAATTTTTTTTCGTTTAGACCTCATATTAGATATTTAGATGAAGCAATGCTTTAATTTTGACTATAGGAATGTATAGTCTACTTTTCATGGGAATATTGATTTCCTGCTTTAAGCTTCCTAATCAATTTTATCATTTTATCTTATCTTATGGATTCTTTTTATACAATTTAATGTCATTGACGAAATCAGCAAAAATCTTGTGTGCTATTAATGTTTTTCCAAGAGTCTGTCATGTGTATTAAACTGTTAAAAGTTATATGTTTAATGTATCGTATTAAATGTTAATTATGGTGAAATATATCTTATTAAAAAAGATATAGTATAATTTATGGTGTTATTAAATTAATGAATACATTCATGTATATCAATATGTGTAATTCTAAGTATAACATTTGTTACATTTTTGAAGACAGTGGTTTTTTTTTTTCTTTAAGAGAAAAACAAATAATTGTCATTAACCGGTGGGGAGGAAAATTTCAAAAAATAATAAAAGATTAATAACGACCATCGTTTTGGCATCTGGATGCGCACAGTCAACGCGCCCGTGGTTGGTCCTCGATAAATTTCGCCATAATTGATGGTCATGGATAAGGTGTGGAAATCAATAGTTTGCTGTGCAAACCGAATGTAACATCGCGCATGGTACATACGGTTCAAACGACGATCTTTTGATAAAAACAAGACGCTGTCCCCACTTTAAAAAAATCAGGTTCGATTCTCAGCAATAGCATTATTGCTGGTATATAATTTATGATAAATTGTGGATATATAGTTATGAAAGCTTGTGGTTTATATTGAGTTTAGATGAAATTGATGTTTAATAATAGTGTTCATTTCATTGCATTGTTCAGGAGTTATTATAGTACAATCAATCATATACTGTAGATATTATGTCTTCATTCAAATGTAATGTGGAAGTTCTTTATACTTCATATTCATACTCATGATGATCATTGTGGCAATTTTAACAAAAAAAAAGAAAACAAAAAAAAAAAAAAAAATAAAAACAAAAAAAAAAAAAACAAAAACAAAAATTATGAAAAATAATTTTAATTAATTAAAGTATAATGTAAGAAATTTTAGTGACGACTTTTGACAACTAAAGTTACATGCTGCTAATCGAGTCTGCCTAGCGCACTAAGATTTGAATTGGTCCAAATTAAGTGGTGGTATATACTATAGTTATAATAATATATTAGAATTAGGTTCTGTGCTGGTTAGACGTGCCAGGTGCGGTTTAATTATGGGTCATTCATCTCGCTTAAATCAACGTTCAGAATTTTTTAAAACAAAAAAATTCTTAAAAAAAAGCGGGTGACAATTGGTAATCTTTTGAAAATCTAGAGTCAAAATTAATGTGAGCGGCCCCTTTCTGATGATTAATGTGCGTGAGTTTTGTGCTTAATGTGCCTGAGGTTGTGCTTAATGTGAGTATTGGAAAAACTTAAAAGTGTGGGTTTTTTGTGTTTAAGGTGCGGGATTTGTTCTTCAATGTGAGTGGAGTTTGGTGCTTTAATTTGCGTAGGTTTGTGCTTAATGTGTTTGAGGTTTAGTGATTAATGTCAGTACATTGTTAAAACTTAAAGTCTGTGACTTAATAATTAAAGTGTTGGGTTTTGTGTTTAATGTGACGTGAGATTGTGCTTAATGTGTGGGTTTTGTACTTAATGTGCGTGAGTTTGTGCTTAATGTTAGTAGTTGTTGAAACTTAAGCGTCTATGAGATTAATACTTAAAATGCGGGTTTTGTGCTTAATGTGCGTGGAGATTGTGCTTAATGTGCGTGAGTTTTGTACTTAATGTGCGTGAGGTTCTTGTGCTTAAGATCTAACAACTAAAAATGTGCGTGCATTATCTTCCAGACATGCGTTTTTTTTTTTTAAATTGATTTTGAGCCGTTGATCTAGATTGATCAACGACTCAAATCTAACCAGCACAACCGCACAGTGAAGCTATACCCGCACATGAACCCTTCCCTATGAGTAATATATATAATATATATATTTATAATATATATATCATATATATATATATAATACTTATAATATATATACTATATACGTATATATATATATATGGAAGGGATTAGGTGCATTTGGTGGCCTTCCCGTGAGGATGTGC
>VALG01002065.1:7550-19677 GCA_009835305.1 Ipomoea purpurea
ATCAAAGTACAATAACATTTACGTGCAACCCCAATCGGGTAAAGAACTATAACTATAAGCAATAACTTATTGATTCAAATTTAGAAGAATAAGACATACCTTAAACCAAGAGTCAAATAGGACACTTCCATTGAAAACTAATTTCTGAAAACTTTATAGTGATATGATACTCGCTAAAAGTAAGCATTAATTATTATAGAATAAAAATAAAAAGATTATTGGAACCAAAAGGTCTCCTACGCATTGCTATTGAATTATTTAAACCAAAAACTAGTGTAAATTATGTGCTCAACCCATGCGCTATTATAAGGAAAAAGTAGATAAAAGTTGAAAAGCTATTGAAAAATTGAAGAGCTGTACTAATTAGCTGATATAATGCTATTAAAATATTGGTAATAATAATAAATCATTTGTTTTTTTTTTGAGGGGACAAGAGGGGTACACCCGAGGTCAGTATCTGACCCTCACTATAACATCACTGCCAAGAAGACCGATTCTCATCTTCTCTAAGTAGTCTTTGCATGTTGGGAGATGTTGGAGCAGAAAAACGATTCTCACCATCATCATCTAAAGCACCTTTGGCAACTAAGTCCGCCACTCTATTTTGCTCTCTTGGGATGTGTCTGAAAATAACTTCCCAGTTCCACGTTTTGGCTGCTCTGCAGAGTTCTACTAAGTTCCTGCCCACACCGTCATACTCGTCATTCCCGCATATCAGGTTGATTGCTCGTGCATTATCCGCTTCGGCTATGACTTTGTTGAAGCCTCGATTCCTGGCATGCTTGAGCCCTTTGTAGATGCCCCAGAGTTCAGCTTCCAGCGGTCCGCATGAGCCCAATCTTTTGGAGAAAGTCATCTGGAGAGCTGCGTTCTCATCCCTGATAACGCCCCCGCAAGTTGCTTCATTGTGTTTGGTACAGCTTCCATCAGTATTCAACTTTACCCATCCAGTAGGCGGAGGGGTCCATGGACTGCACCTTCTAGTATCCTCTCTCGTTTGTCCTTCCAGACCAAAGCTTCTTTCGAGGGCCGCTTCGCTATCGCTGAACTGCTTTCGAAGCCATCCGACTTTCTCTCTCATATGGATTTCCTCGTTGTTAAAAAATGCGGTTGTTTCTCCACCGCCAAATCCACCAGACGGTTGTGGCAAATCTTGCGCTCCGCCTCTTTCTTGCGTTTCCACTATTGTTTCCTGCCATGTTAGCGTCAAGCCAATTCTCAAAATCAGCAGAAAGAAGTTACCTTGCGTACTTGTCACGTTGATCCTCTCCCAAATTTGTCTAGCGCTGGACATTTTCTGATCACATGATCGGCGTCTTCTTTTACAGCACCGCATACGCTACAACTCTCGTCTTGAGTAAAACCTCGTTTCCTCCTTTCTGCATTGCACATGATCCTTCCCTGTTTGATAAGCCACATAAAGTTCCTAATTTTGTTAGGGACCCTTAGAGACCAGACCTTGTCCCAGCCTCCCTTGTGCCCCATATCATCATCCTTGTTTGCAATCCTGTATGCTGATTTTGTGGAGAACTTATTGGTCTCATTCTCCTTCCAGCCAAGCATGTCGCCCCTCTCATTTTCCCTTAGGAGAACTGTTGCCGCAAGTTGGCTCCGTTTCTCGTGGTGTAAAGCTATTCCTATACGATCCCAGTTCCATGTTCCATTTTCTCCCCAAAGATCCGCCACCTTTAAGTTTCATCATCCTTGTTCATAGGCCCGATCATCCACTTTCTGAGATTGGAATCGCCCAGCCAACACTCGGTCCAGAACATGGTTCCATACCCGTTCCTTACTATCTTTCTTGACCCTTCCTCCAGGATTCTAGCCGATTCACATATTCCTTTCCAAAGGTTGAGTCTTTCCTTTTCCTTGTCATTGCCGCAATGCTAACCCCTCCTGCCATGTACTTATTGGCCAGTACCTTAGCCCAAGTCCTTTCCTTTCCTTAAGGACTCTCCAACCCATCTTTGCTAGAAGAGCTTTGTTCATATTTCGCATAGCTTTAATGCCTAGACCACCGTCATCCTTAGATTGGGTGACAGTGCTCCACTTAACAAGACTAGTCTTTCTTTTATGTCCATGGCCTCCCCACAGAAAGCTACGTGTTTGTTTGTCAATGGCGTCACAAACTCCCTTAGGGATGTACATCGTCTGCATGGAATAAGAAGGTATGGCATTGATGACAGATTGAATAAGAATTTGTCTACCTGCCATGCTAAGATGTTTTGTCATCCATCCCTCAAGTCTTCCTCGAACTCTTTCCAAGATATTTTTGCAATGGTCTGTCGTAATCCGTCCCGTGAAGGGATGGGATCCAAGGTATCTCCCGAGGTCGTCCGTTATTGGGATTCCAGCAACATCCGCTAACTTCACAGCCTCTTCCCTGTTCAAATTTTTGGAGAAAACACATTAGATTTTTGTTTATTGATTTTTTGTCCGGAGGCCTTACAGAAAGTGTCCAGGCACCCCATGACAGTCCTCATTTGGGCCTCGTCGGCCTCGGCAAAAAGGACCATATCATCCGCGAAGAACAGATGAGAGATAGTCGGTCCTTCATTTGCCACTTTGATCCCTCTCCAATGGCCGCGAGTCACTGCATCAGTGATTAAATGGCCTAATTTTTCAATACAAAGAACAAATAAGTAAGGGGAAATCGGGTCTCCCTGTCTGATTCCTCTTCCTGGCTTGAAAGTGTCAAGATTCTCTCCATCCCAGAGAATCGACATTGTGGACGACTCGACACAGTGCATGATGTTGCGCACCCAGTTGTTGTTGAAGCCTATTTCCTGAAGCGTGGTTCGGATGAAATCCCAACTCAGCCTGTCGTAAGCTTTTTCCATATCAATCTTGAGAACCATAAAACCTTTCTTGCTCTTGGTGCTCCTAATCGTGTGTAAAGTTTCTTGGTAGACCACAATGTTGTCGGTGATTTGCCGTTCAGAGACGAAGCTGCTTTGGTTCGGGCTGATAAGGTTTGGCATCACCGTCTTTATTCTATTTGTCATAACTTTCGTGATCAGCTTGTAGGCAACATTGCATAAGCTGATAGGTCTCAGCTGACTTATCTTTTCGGGGTTATTAACCTTAGGGATGAGGGCGATATTCGTGTGGTTTATCCCCTCTGGCATTACGCCGCTTTCGAAAAACATTTTTACCAGATTGACGAGACTTTCTCCAATCAAGTCCCAAGACTTTTGATAAAACAAGGCGGTAAAACCATCCGGTCCAGAAGCTTTAGCCGGAGGCATCGATTTGAGAGCTTCTTTGACTTCATTAATTTCTATCTCCTTATTTAAATGCCTCCAACGGCTGTCATCAATTCTGGGATAAGAAGAATGCTGCAACTGTCTCATATCATTGTGGACTTCTGCCGAATAAAGCTTAATATAATAATCTTGAATTAAGGCCTTCAAGCACTCCTTATCTGTCACCCACACTTCATTATTATCCTTGAGGGCGCTCACTCTGTTTCTGGCCCTGCGTATCATGGTTGCAGCGTGGTAGAAGCTAGTGTTACGGTCTCCCGAACGAATCCAATCCATCTTTGACTTTTGGAACCAACTTAATTCTTCTTGGTGAAGGACTGTTTCCAACTCGCTTCTTAACTTGTTTTCCAGGGTTAGGAGACCATTGTGTGGTCTCTCTGCCATGCAGCGCTGAATACCTTCAATCCGCGCCATCAACTTGCATTTTTTCTTGTCTAAATTTCCAAACACGTTTTTGTTCCAATCACGGTATTTATTCTGC
This sequence comes from Ipomoea purpurea, assembly GCA_009835305.1. Taxonomy (NCBI): domain Eukaryota; kingdom Viridiplantae; phylum Streptophyta; class Magnoliopsida; order Solanales; family Convolvulaceae; genus Ipomoea; species Ipomoea purpurea. The sequence goes on from VALG01002065.1 coordinate 11,298, forward strand.
ATGTCACGAAGATTATCTTCAAGACTTCTGTTATTATCCCAGTTTTCCGAGACAATATTCTGACAGTCAGGATGTCTGGTCCAAGCTGCCTTGTACTGGAACGGATAGCGCTTCCCAATCGAGCTTTGCTTGTTGATTTGAATAAGGATTGGTGAGTGGTCTGACCCAATCCTTGGCAGATGCTTCACATTCGTCTCCGGGAACTTACTAAGCCACTCAACATTGCATAAAGCCCTGTCGAGTCTAGCTCCGGAGAAGGTCGAGGCTATCGTTGCCCCTCGTCCAAGTGAATCTTGTACCTTCGAATCCGAGATCAACCAGTCCTTGTCTAAACATCCAGTCTCTCATCCCGGTGCTTCTATAGTTTCTGAAGTTATTCTCGTTGCTTATGTCTTCTATTTCCGTGATTGCATTGTAGTCCCCTGTTGAGAGCCACGCTCCTTCCATGTTCAGATTGTTATAGTCCAAGCTCTCCCAGAGTTTTCTTCTGAGGCTTAGGGAAGGACTACCATAGACAAATGAAACCTGCTCAAAGTTTCATTATCCTTCTTGATTTGAGTAACAACAAATTGAGGGTTGGTGGCCAAGATTTTCAGGTCAACATTCATGCCCCAGAAAATCCAAATACCTCCGCTAAAACCCTCTGCCTCAACCCGAAGCCAGTTGTCAAAGCCAAACTTTTTGCACACATTGTCAGCGTTAAGGCCAGAGATCCTAGGCTCACAAAGACAAACCACATCAGGTTTATTAACTTTAACAGTAAGAAGAAAGGCTCGCCTAAAGCTCCTTGAGCGGCCCCTTGGCAATTCCAGCTCATTATAATCATAAACACAGCGGAGAAAAAAGCACCCAAAGAACCTACTGTGCGCAGGTAGCACTGGAAGAGGAAGCCCTCTTCGTCAACCATCATCGCAAGAGCTATTGCCCCATAATCCTCTCTTTCGTCATGTAACGCATTGTCATCCGGGGGGTCCTGATGGTGACCTCCGTCATTCACTTGTTGTTGGGGCTGTAGCTCCTCGACCACATGACCATCCTCCGTTATCTCCGTTCTAGTTATCCGATTGCCCCTCTCATAGCCTCTAACCAGAGTGTGATTCTCTGTTTCTGCAGCCTTATTTATTGTGCGTCTTTGCCCCGCCTATTCTGATTGAGTCAATTTTTGTTTACTGCCCTCTCCCTTCTCCATGTTCCTCTCTCTGTTTTGCACTTGTTTGTCGTTATTTATTTGTGTCTCTGAGATTTGTATTTGTGGGCGTTTGCCTCTGCCAGACAAGAGGGCTCCAGTTGGGCCGTCTGGTCTTTCCATGAAAACATAGTCTTCTTCAGGTTCATCATGGCCTTCTTCCTCCAAATTGTCCAAAGCACCGAACCTGGAGTTATCCCAGATTCTAAAACCTTCCTTTTCAAAAACATCTGATCTGTCTAACTGATTGCCACCTTTATTTCCTTTCCCAGGATTTCCTTTACCTTGAGTGTTCTTATTGCTTCTTTTTGGGCTTTGTCATTGTTATGGAAATTCCTTTTCTTCCTCTCCGCGATCATCCACTTCCCATACCTACTCCCCAACGGCTCTCTACTATCCGTAATCTTCGCCTGATCATCTCCCGCTTTCCATGTTGGGCTGGTGGTCGTTTCCCTCACCGGTTCTCCGCCGGATTCTGGCGCTGCTTCATCGGTCGACGGAATATCTGATCTCTCATCGTTTTTCCCTGCTTTACAAGCGTCTTGCCGGTGCCCAACCATTCCACAAGTAAAACAGACGAGGTGCAGTCCCTCATATTCTATCGTTCTTACCTTGTTTTTGAGTTCGAACGTAGCAAGAAGGGGTTTAGTTATGTCCACTTCCACGCATACTCTAGCAAACAGACCACGTGAAGCGATGCTTGTTGCGTTGTCGATCTTCTTTGCTTTACCAATCTTATTTCCCACCCTCATTAAAAACTTTTGATCATAATATTCGATGGGAAGAACAGGGAACCTTACCCAGACCAGAAGACGTTGTGTCTCCTCTCTTATTGGATCGAAATCGGGCTCCCACTCCTTGACAGCCAAGCAATGGTCCAGCACCGTCCACGGCCCTCCAAGTTTTGCATGTTCATAATCCATGACAGAAGAGAATCTCGCCAGATAGTAACCATTTTGTAGCGCAATAAGATCCATACCAGCCTTAGGATACCATATAGTTCTGAGTCGCCTCAACAGATAGTTATATCCGACAGTTTTGCCCAGAACTTTGATGATCAAGGTATTTCGCCATCTTTCCCTTAAACGAATTTTTTCCTCCTTCGTAAGCCTTATAACTGGGCACACTGGGTTGTCATCTCCTTCTTCCTCTTTTTCATCGTCAGACACGTCGTCGGTTCTGCTTCTAGCTTCGTCACTCAGACCAGTCAGGGCGGCTCTGAATGAAGGGATCTGGGCGTTCTGTTGGCCACTGGGAATGTTGTCTTGACCATCCGATTTGTCACAGGCTTCAGCACTAGTTCATCTTGGTTCTCCAATTCCATCTCCATTGACTCTCCTTCTCTATCCGAGATGTTTCGCTTCGTCTTCTTCTTACTACGCTGAAGGAGGTCGGCTTCCTCCGTGGAGATGGCTGTCGTGGGAAGGTTTCCCGGCGTTCCAGAGAGCGTTCCCGAGAGCATATTAAAAAACAAAGAAAGAAAAAGATTTTTAAAAGTAATATAAATCATTTTTTATAAATTTGATATTTATATTTAAGAAATAACTTATATATATATTTTTGAAGTTAAATAACTTATATAATACTCCAATATATAATGTTTATATATTATTGAAGAGAATAAGAAAATATATGGTGGAAGGTAACAATAGTTCAAAAAGATAATGAAAGTTATAACGGTATGAATATTTCTAATCAAAATATTGTATAATATAACTCTTATAGCATGATGTATATAAAAAATAACGAAAAATAAATAAATATAAATAAAGGATATAACCTCTATTTACGTTTATTAATTTTTAGATTAGAATTATATTAAACTAGGTTCTCTACAAAATCGCACATTACCGCATCACAAAATAATGAAACAAGGCACTAATAAGGCACAATCTAACACAAAGCTACAACATTTAATAGCAAAATCATGGCAAAAGCTCCAATGAGGTGTTATAAAACTTGAGTCTTTCAACCAAAAAAAAAAAAAAAAAACCATAAAATTAGAAACAAAGTACAACCCAAATTTCTCCTTGCCAGCACGCATAATAAGTTACCCAAATTTCTCCCATGCATTAGTTTAACTAGTAAATGACAGACACATTCTTGATACATGCTTCAATCATAATACAATCATCAACAATGAAGCATTAGATAAATCTTCAAGATCAACCAGCGGTATAGACGAATCCCAACCCCAACTTAAAGTTGGAGCAAAGCAATTACAACCTACAAAGAAAACAAATCATTAAAAAGTAAACAAACATCTAAAATGTCACAAATTATATGACATATGTAACTTATACCTTGGTGGTCATGATGTTTCCCTGACTTTTGATTTATAATGCGTACCATGTAATGTACAAGCAGTTCGTTAGATGTAATTCCTGAATCAACAAACTTCAGAAACAAACCGAGGTTCAGCCTGTTAGGCTTCTTACTCCCAAGAGGATCGAGTAACAATTTCCTGCAAAAATTGTTGAAAGATACAAGAACAATACGTTAAATATTAAAATTGTCAATAATTTACAAAACAACAATCTTGAACACTCTACAAAAATACCTACCACTTGAAAGAAGCTGCAGTAAATTCATTGGAAGAACACCTTTTGCTGCCAATTTTACTAAAACTTGATACCTTCCAAATGTAGGTTTTATCGACTTTCACTGAAGGACTCACATGTTGTTCTACAAACTTAGAATGTAACACAAAAACTTCAACACCAAAAACACATATGTCATCAACCAAATACCCATTTGCAGCATCATCAAACACAAAACGAGGTACCAATTTCGAGATACCACATTCTTGTTTGAAACAATGAAACACGTTCACACACCCTTCTGAATAACAAAAAAGAACAATATTAGCAATACTAATGACTCCCTGAACCAAATCCAATTTACTAGAATGACACAAAAACAACCTTGGAAAACCGAATATTTGTTATGTTTCTTATCAAATATAAAAAACTTTAAATCTGCGTATATCTTCCAACCCAAAGACAATGCATCTGTATCTTGAATACACAAAAACACAGAAATGTGGCCTTTACTATCACCAACACCATTGGGATACATAGAGAATGCCCTGCCACCACAAAGAAACTCAGTTCAGCAATGAAATCAAAGATGATTACAACCACAAACTTGACTACTAATTTAAGCCAACTACAATAATAGAAAATTAAACTCAACCATTTATAACCACTAGCTTCGAACACTTTGGACTTGAAAAATTGGGTATCCCCTCCGGACAGCATCTTGATAAGATTGGAGAATGATTCAATCCTCAGTACATAATGTGAAGGGTGCTATGTCTCTTACCCAACTCACTCCATCTGCCAAAACAAAACTTATCAAATAAGTAGTTCCAACAATGTATACACAAAGTATGATAAAAAAAAATTAAATAATAAAATAAATAAATAACAAACAAAAAAAAAACAGAGTAAACAGATCAAAAACCAGTAGAGGTATGCTCTAGACTTGAGACATTCATTATTTCTCTCACAATTCTTGTCTGGAGAAAACCTAAACTTTCGTCTTTATATAGGCTCATAGTTACGGTATAAGATTTGGTAATGTTCCTAAACGAATATAGTAACTTAAATGGTTACCTTATGTAGCACTTTATAAATAAGTTAAGGAGCTTTCTATATTTTATTCATCTTTATATGAGATATATTTAATTAATAATATAAAACAATATAATAATGGCATCATTTAAATTTGGAATATAGGTCAAAATAACATAATATGTGCATTCAACTTATTTACAAATATATAATTAGTCAAACGGTCGCCCCGCAGCTAGGTGTAGGTTGGTAGTCCGCGGTGACAGAGCCGCTGTCTCTGCAAGTTGTCAGTCGCCGCTTTGCAGGTGCAAGTTGATTTTCATTACTTGTCGTGTAAAATAGGTTTTCCAAATTGCAGGTTACGTCACATCGTAGGCCTACCGATCAACCTACAATAAGTCGGCCGGGTGACACTCCGATGAGGCGATTTCAAAGGTGATCCGAGAACACCTTCACCTGTCACTTGGCCTGTTAATGTAAGCAACACGGTTGGTGTTTGGACTGCTTGTAATGCCTTGATCTCATTTTATTAGGATCAATTGTCTTGATTTTTTAAATAAACTTTTTAGGGTTGGACTGCTTGTAGTAATGCCAGTAAGCGTGGTGTTTTCAATTCCATTATATGCATCATCAGGCACTTTTTTGTATAAGTCGTTTCCTTACGAAGCACATGGTGCATGGGCATTGTTAGGGGATTACTAGAAGAGTGATAAGGGTGGTGCTCCTTTTCAATTTTCTCTTTCCAAATCACACATGCAAAAACTCCTCCAAAAATCTACCACATGATGCCTAAATTAAAGTAACATTATAAATGATTATTGGAAACCAAATGTCTCCTACGCATTACTCAATAGCAGCGCTGCTATGGTACTTTAAGCACTATTGAATGATTTAAACCAAATGAGTAGTGCAATTATGTGCCTATGTCTACCTAACCCAATCTTGGGAAATCAAAGGTCACCCAATTCAATTTATAAACCATGCGTTTTGTATAAAGACGAAAGTTGAATGGTTTCTTCGGACAAGAATTGTGAGAGAAATAATGTCGAAAAACGCTTCAAGTAAAGAGCATACCTCTACTGGTTTTTGCTCTGTATACTCTGTGTTTTATCATACTTTGTGAATACATTGTTGGAACTACTTATTTGATAAGTTTTGTTTGGCAGATGGCAGTGAGTTGGGTAAGAGACTAGCACCCTCACATTATGTACTGAGGATTGAATCATTCTCCAATCTTATCAAGATGCTGTCCGGAGGGGATACCCAATTTTTCAAGTCCAAAGTGTTCGAAGCTAGTGGTTATAAATGGTTGAGTTTAATTTTTCTATTATTGTAGTTGGCTTAAATTAGTAGTCAAGTTTGTGTTGTAATCATCTTTGATTTCATTGCTGAACTGAGTTTCTTTGTGGTGCAGGGCATTCTCTATGTATCCCAATGGTGTTGGTGATAGTAAAGGCCACATTTCTGTGTTTTTGTGTATTCAAGATACAGATGCTTTGCCTTTGGGTTGAAGATATACACTGATTTAAAGTTTTTTATATTTGATAAGAAGCATGACAAATATTCGGTTTTCCAAGGTTGTTTTTGTGTCTTTCTAGTAAATTCGATTTGGTTCAGTGAGTCATTTGTATTGTAATATTGTTCTTTTTGTTATTCAGAAGGCGTATAAACATGTTTCATTGTTTGAAACCAGAATGTGGTATATCAAAATTGGTACCTTGTGCTGTGTTTATGATGCTGCAAATGGGTATTGTAGTTGATGACATGTGTGTTTTGGTGTTGAAGTTTTTGTGCTACATTCTAAGTTTGTAGAACAACATCTTAGCAGTTCAGTGAAAGTAAGTAAAACTTACACTTGGAAGGTATCAAGTTTTAGTAATATGGACAGCAAAATTTGTTATTCTGATGAATTTTTACTGCAGCTTCCTTCCAATTGGTAGGTATTTTTGTATAGGTGTTTAAGAATGTGTTTTGTCATTATGGTAATTTTAACACTTTCTTGTATCTTTCAACAATTTTTGTAGGAAATTGTTACTCTATCCTCTTGGCAGTAAGAAGTCTAACCGGCTTAACCTCAGTTTGTTTTTGGTGGCTTGTTGCCAGGAATTACCTCTAATGGATTGTTTTTGTTCATTTCATGTTACGCATTATAAATCAAAAGCCTGGGAAACATCAAGACCTGCAAGGTATGAATTACATATCTCATATAAGTATGCCATTTTTATGTTTGTTTTACTTTTTAATGGTTTGTTTATTTTTGGTTGTAATTGCTTTGCTCCTGGATCTTTAAATTGGGGGGCTGGGATGCGTTTATACGCGCTGGTTGATCTTCAAGATTTATCTAATGGTTTCCTTGTTGATGATTGTATTATCATTGAAGCATGTATCAAGAATGTGTCTGCCATTCTGTAGCTTAACTAATGGTAACTTAGTATCCGTGAGAAATTTGGGTTGTACTTTGTTTCTAATTTTTTGAGTTGTGTTCTTTTTTGTTTTGGTTGGAACTGGGACAAGTTTTATAACACCTCATTGGATTGTTTTGCTATTAAATGTGAAAGTTTTGTGTTAGCATTGTGCCTTGAGTGCGTTGGTTCATTATTTTGTGATGTTATAATGTGAGGTTTTCTGACAACCTAATCTAATCTAATTCTAGTCTAAAAATTAATTAATAAATGTAAATGGAGGTTGTATCTTTCATTTATATTCAACTCATCCCTCTTTTATTAAAGATAAAGATGGAAAGTTCAATTCTTGACCTTTGAGTATGGAACAAATCTCAAATTAATTGTCTCACTGAAAAGAGGTGCTTCCAAAGCGAGGTATTTGTTACTGAGATAGTCCAGTTTTTTTACTGCAAGCTAATGAAAAATGAATAATAATTACTCTGTATATAGTATTTATTTTGGCATTGCATTATTCGAAAACTAACCCTAATGATATTTTAATTTTACTGTACTATCTAACCTTAGTATATGATGAAAAGCAAAATATCCTAAAGAATTGTCTCATGTATCTTTATTTCTGATACAAGTCTAATTTTATATATATATATAAATATAAATATTACACTGACCCTGATCAATCTCATAGACAAAAATCATAAAATTAGTCTAAGATGATACCTCACTCATAATGATTATTATGATCACTCATACTTCACTATTATTATAAAATAAGAGTTTGGAGTTGGATTTTAACGTATAATTCTTCCTGTTCCAAATAGAAACAATGATATAAAAAAAACGAACGTCAGTAGAGGGGTTATTGGTTCTTTATGTTTCAGTAGGTTAGAGAAAGTATATGAACAGATACTACAATGTAATAGAGCCAGTAACATTAAAAAAAAAAAACATCACTTGCATTAATTAAATCACATATATTAACACAGAGGTAGTTGAAATAGCAAAACCATATATGTCAAAAGCTCAAATATGGCATTAGTTCCAACCAGCACCAAAAAAAACCTTCCCCCTAAACTTAGCAAAAACTAGTACTACACCACAATATTTCTAAATGCCGAAGATCGAAGTTTTGGTGGTGATGTTGGACACATTCTTAATAAGTGCTTCAATGATATACAATCATCAACTAGCTAGGAAGCCCTTCGATAAGTTTAGCT
>VALG01002072.1:5797-21741 GCA_009835305.1 Ipomoea purpurea
AAAGAAACGGTTTTAAACAACCGTTGTCTTTCTAGTGTTGTGTATTCTAGTGCGCTTAAATACAACACACCAACGACAACGGTTAAAAAAACCGTTGTCTTTAAATAAAAAAAAACGCACACAGACAACGTTTTAAAAAACCGTTGTCATTGTGGTGTTGTCTTTTTACAAAATGCACAAAGACAACACACTTATAACAACGGTTAAGTAAAAACCGTTATCTTTGACAAAAGTGTTGCATCAAAGACAACGTTTTGGACCAAACTGTTGTCTTTTGTACAAAAGACAACACGTTTCTTAAAAACTGTTGTCTTTCTTTGTTGTCTATGTGCATTATCAATAAATTAATTAGAGAAATAATTTATTAGTTATATTGTCTTTATATTTCTCCAAGTAAAAATACTTTACATTCAAATTCATCAATTTATTATATTCACTACATTGTCTATTATCTTTTTTGTGCACTATTAAATATCAAAATTATAATACAAAATAATGCTATATATTTATTTACCAAGTTTTTTATTAATACCATGAAAAAAATTTAAAAAAATAATTAATAAAGCCAATCATATTAACTATGAGATTTTTTTACAAAGAGAAGTATTCAAATCAAACAAAAAATTGGTATCAGAGCATTGTTGGATTGCTCTCTGCAAGAAAAAATAGTGCACTGAACTTGTCATCTCAATCATTCTCTGATACCAACAGTGCTCTGATACTAATTTGTTGATATTAACAATAACAAGAAATAATAATAATGATTTTATGGTCGGTTCAAAGCATATGCCACCTGATCTTTCAAGAATATTTTTGAAATCGTAAAGTTCTAAGAAGCAAAAATTTACAAATATACAAAAGATCAAAAAGTCTAATGGATACATGCATTCAAGTGAGGGGATGTAAATTTGAATTCATCATTCTGAGAAAAGGAGATATGAACCTTAAATTTTATAAGGAACCTAAGCATCTTGATGAGTAAAAGAATGAGATAAGTTGAATAAGTGAAGTTCACAACATGTAACAAATCATTTATGATTAATGCATGAGATCTACTAGCCTTCTTAAATCAAGTTTGTATAATCAACTGGCAGCTAATAAATTTTTAGATTAATAATCCAGTTTCACCAATCACTCTTTCTGTATGATTTATCATATCAAAATTATGTGACTATTATCACATATCATCATAGTTACAACCAAAGATTGATCTATACTCTTTTTGCTCTAGTGCAAACCTAATTCCATACAACAAAAAAGAATGGGATAACTAAGGATTTGGAAAGTAGTAATAAAGTATATAAAAGAACAGTACAGTAAATAAAGTGAGATCTAAGCATACCATCTTTTCAGAATCAAAGCACATAGTTGTAGCCCCAACATTTTCTAGAAGGCGTGATACTCAATGATAGCAGCCTAAAAAATCTGAAAAACATCAACAAGAAATAACAATAAAAATAAATGAAACAACTAAAATTAAAAAATGATCAAATAATGAAATAAGCATGAACTTTTACATTTTCAAGATATGCAGTCTCAATTGTTTCTCCAATAGCTAGCTTCAATATCCAATTCACAACTCAACTGTAAAGTTGAGACAATATTCATCGAATATGAAGTAATACATATATAGATATCACAAAACATTAGCATCATAATAAATCATGACTGGATGGTTGGCATTATATTAAAAAAAAATACATATGCTAGGTAGAAGACATATATGATGGTTGCACTATATCAGGAGTTATAGGAGGGTTGGCCGGCATTACACTAAGCCTCATTTTTTCAACTAAATTCAATAATTTAGAACAAATCTCAAAATCAGGAGTTCAATTAGGTTTAAAAAAATTTACAAACATAGAGCCCAAAAGTGACTCTAAGTTAGAAGAACAACAAGGGCCAAAGCTTAATATGATCAAAGGGCCTAATAGGCCTAAAAAAGTTGGTATCAGAGCATTGTTAGATTGCTCTTTGCACGAAAAAATAGTGCACTTGAACTTGCCATCTAAATCATTCTCTGATACCAATAGTGCTCTGTTGAGATTAACAATAAAAGAAAATAATAATGATATTCATGTCCCGTCCAAAAGCATATGCCACATGATCTTCAAGAAATATTTTCCGAAATAGAAAATTCTAAGAAGCAAAAATTTACAAATATACAAATGTTAGAAAGTCTAATTGATACCTGCATTCAAGTGAGTTCTGAGAAAATGAGACACAAACTTAAATTTTACAAAAAAAAAAAAAAAAAAAAAAAAAAAAAAAAAAAAAAACATTTTGATGAAAGCACATACTGAAAAACATGAGACAAGTGAATCAGTGAAGTTCACACCTGTAAACAGAGCATTTATGATTAATGCATGAGATCTACTAGCCTTCTTAAATCAAGTTTGTATATTCAAATGGTAGCTAATATGCCTAACAAAGTTGGTATCAGAGCACTGTTGGTTTTGCCTTCTCTTAACTTGAGAATTGAAAATTACATAAGATACAAAACATGTGGTTGTAATCAACTGGAAAATCATCTTGCCCAGCAAACACTTTCAAGTTAAAGCTGCAAGGGATGAAATAACACATCATCAAATTGCATAATGACAATTAATGTAAAAACAAAACAATTTACCTTTCTTGTAATCATGACATCCAAGCCCAAAGAGTGCCCAAAGCAATGCAACATGATCTGTAGTAACGGTAAATTTGTCATCTATTCCAATTGTGTCAAGAGATTTGACCAAATGCTCTCGATAAGTGTGTTCCTATTTATTCATAAAAATCATAAGTAACACAGAAAAATATTTATATATTATCGTATTTAGATTTGAGAGAAACGATTGATACGTATTCACCGGAGATTATGACAATTAAATCCATTATGATTCCTGCACAGCAACCATGGCATCATCATTATTGTTGAATTCTGATAAGTTTTGAGCGCCTTCTTTATGATGGGACCGACTTAAATAGTAAGGTTAGGGTGATCGCTAGAAATTGAGACTCAGATAGGCGATGAAGGAGGAAATCTCAATTTATTATGCGATGAAAGAGCTAGCAATCTCAGATTTTTAGGGAATAAAAGAAAATGAAGGATGAAACGTACGTCTCATATATTACGCGTTAAGGAAGAATGAGGAAACATGGATCTTTAACAGTAACAGAATATGCTTGGGCATTTTTGTCTAAAAGAGAATAATGTACGATATTGAGAACATAATGTACAAATAACTCATCACTATCAACACGGACATAAACCAAGGGACATAACCTGTATTAATACTTATTATGTTTTTAGATATACACACAAAAAGAATTTTAGCACTTATATTATTGAAAATAGGAGTTTTACCTAATGAGACGTAAAGAGGGGAGTGAGAGTGTGGCCGAGGTCAAATCGTCATCAGTATTTTACTTTTACAACTTATTTAGATCTTACTTATACTGCTGAGTAAAACATAATTAAAGTACAAACAACATTTTTTTATTGTTAATAAAAATTAAGTTTTGTAAGAGATATTGTATAATTTGATTGACAGGGATGTGATGGATCTATCCTCTTGGACGATACATCTTCCTTTAAAGGAGAAAAGATAGCCTTTGCTAAATAAAAATTCTGTTAGGGGACACAATGTAATTGATGACATCAAAATCGCGATTGAAAAAGTGTGTCATGGTGTTGTATCTTGTGCAAATATTGTAGTTATCACTGGTGATCCGACATTGGTAAGCCTTCAAGCCAATCAAGCTACCTCGATCCAGATGGGTAATATTATACTCTAACCGGTTCCAACGGTGAGATCAGGAAGAATGCAGAAAGGCCAACGGATAGAATGCCAAAAGTGCGTGGTATATATATTAATGCAAATGAAAATCCCTCTCCCGTGAATCCGTGAGAATCTAGGAACCAACATCAATGCATACAATCGTATACATGAATACACACAAACTATTCCGGGATATATAGATTGTGTACTTGTATTGTGCTATGATATGGGATTGTGTACATTCATGTACAAGTTTACAGGTTCTCCCAGGAGGAAAGTTTTTATTCAAAATATATTTGGTGTATGTTGTGATTTGAGTACTTCAAGTGTAAAATAAGTTAATATGGTCTATGATGCTCGGTCATGAGTAGCCCAAATAATAGGGTTGTTCGTTGGTTTTTGGCTGTTGAAATGTCAAGTGAAAATTGTTAATTAGGAAAATCCTAAGTTAATATAATACGCGATTTTCAAAAAAAAAAAAAGTTAATATATACCGAGGTAAAATATTAATTGTAATCATAATTGATGTACGTGCATGTTTTTATACTTTTGTGGTTATTTTGATTTGGAGGAAACAAAATGTCACTTACCTTTAAAATTAATTATTAATGACTATGAAAAAAAAATGTAAACAAGAATAACACACATCACATCGCATTATGTCATTATTGAATGCTGGACGGACCGAACTAATCATCTCAAATATTCAATACAAAGTTTAAATTCAATAATATGACCAAATAATCCAAATCAAATTAATACAAACTCTAATAATCGCAAACACATGCACTTAAAAATACAGAAAAATAAATAAAAATAAAAAAATTGAAAGTAATACTTGCCACAAAAAACAAAATTTCCCCACTCCTAGAGCTCTATATTTTAAAATCCGACCAGACGAATAATGAATGGATAAAAGTTAAACATCATTAAGCATTGAATTATTCATATATTATTCTTATTCGTATCATATATATATTATTAAGCAATTTATGATTTAGTCATTTAGGAAATATATGAAACGTTAATAATAAATATTAATTTTAATTTTTAAAAATAAATAACACATAAATTGGCAAGGCGAGCACACAACCCGCCAAACTGTTTTACCAAAGTCTGTTGGTAATATAGAATGAGCCACTAAAGTTCAAACTGGACCGTTATGCTGTGCATCCGTATGTATCATGTATGGTGCATACGAATGCAAAAACGACACTCGTTTTGACGCTTAAGTTAAAAAAAAAAAAAAATCAGAATTGCATAACTACACATCCATAATTTCGTAACTATACATCCAGAATTGCATAACTACACTTCCAGAATTACGTAACTACACTTCCAGAATTGCATAACTATAATTCCAGAATTGCATAACTACGCATCCATAACTTCATAACTACACATCCAGAATTGCATAAGTACACTGTACACTTCCGACTGCATCCTACACTTCCAGAATTTCATAACTAAAAAAAAGACTTCCTCAAAATGCGAAGTCAAAAATGAATACAAAAAATGTTGTTGTGGGAATCGAAACTGATTTTTTTTTTAAGTAGGACGCACGTTTTATGCAAACGACATGTCGTTTTTGCATCCGTGTTGCACCATACAGGGTGCATACGGATGCACAACATAATTTGCCATTCAACTTAACCCCTAAGGACGGGATGAATTTACCCCACAGGCAAAAGGCAAAGCATGGTCTCAACACAATGTTGTGCGATCATAAAAAAAGTACATTTTTAATATACTAAACTATATTATTTATTGAATGTCAGTCATCAAATATATATAGCTCCTTTACTACCAACTAATGTACTTTTATTTTTAATACAATGTACATTTTTAATATATTCAATGTACATTATTCGTGTACTAAATACATATACATTATTTAATAGTATGTGACGATCCACACAACTGTATGGACCATAATGATTGACGGGCAAAGTCGATTTTCACAACTCTACTAATACTCAATTCCAACATTTCACTTTCCACACTTGGGAATGATGGAACTCAAAGTAGAGGCAGATTAAATGGTTCAATTGTGTGTGTGTTTTTTTTTTTTTTTTTTTTTTTTTTTGGTTGTATAAGGCCTTCTCCAATTTATTACACCAAATTTATACATTAAAAAGAATATTCTCAATATATTCTTACGTTAAATTTTATTCATCTCCAACTCATTACACCAAGTTCTATTTCTACATTAAAATAATTTGGTTTTCTCATATAAAACTTTAATTTGTTACTTTAATTTTTAATATAAAATTTCATTGTAATGCAAATAATATTTTTATTCCACAATAATACAACATATAACAACTAGTACATTTAATTTTTAAAATTACCATATCGTTCCCACAGATGCTCAATCAATGCATTACGAAGTGCATAATGCACTTCTCTATCTTTTATTGTCTATGTAAAAGTAAGAAATTCTTAAAATTGAGTAGCTTCATCTCTACTTATATCAACTTCAAGAGCTGGCGCTTCTCTCCAATATTGTGTATCCGCTTGCTCATCACGTTCATCTTCAATGATATGATCATATTGTGCATTGTGATGCAATATGTCATTATATAATGTAATACACGTTTATCGAAAAAATGTGTCGGTCCCTTGACTATTGTAAAATCGTGACTGGAGGACCCCAAATGCACGTTCTACACATCTTTTCTATACATGTTTTTGCATCGTTGCAAATAACTTTTTTCTTTAGCCCTCGAGGTTCATGAATAGTTTGTACCAAGGTTGACCATTTGGGATATAATACCATCAGCTAAATAATATCTTGTATGGTACTCTTTTTCTTGAATAACGTAATGAGCTGGAGGTGCTATACCCATTTGCAAGGTTTGCAAACAAATGAGATGCCTCCAACACATTAATATCATTATTTTACCCTGGCAAACCAAAATGTGCATGCAATATCACAAATCATAATCAACTACAGTCTCAAGAATAATAGTTGGTTTTCGATTACGCCCAGAATATTGTCCTGCCCAAGCTGTTGGACAATTTTTCCAAGGGAGAAGTGTCGAATAGGCTCATGTACTATGTCAAGTGCTCAATTCCCACCATGAACTAAATTAAATGCTAATTAACCACACTTAACTATTACATTTGTTTAAATTAGCATTTTAAGCAGGTAATTGACTTTTTTTTTTCAGGTTTACCAATTCAATTATTAAAAAAATTAATTCAAATAATTTAAAAATTATATATTATTAAAAAAAAAAAAAATACAGCCACCGGCTGTCCGGCGAGGACAGCCACGACTTTCTTTGAATGGCAGCCATCGGCTGTCCGGCGAGGACAGCCGGTGCCTGTATTCTTCTTTCTTTTTTTTTTTCTTTTTTTTTTTTAAATTTTTTAATTATTTTATAATAATTAAATTGGTAACTGTAAAAAAAAGTCAATTACTTGCTAAAAATGCTAATTTAACAAATTTAATAGGTAAGTGTGGTTAATTAGCATTTAATTTAGTTCATTGTGGGACTTGAGCACTTGACAATAGTACATGGGCATATTTGACACTTCTCCCTTTTTTTCCAAATCCAATGCATACCAATCTAAACTCACAAGCATCCCCGAAAAACCACGACTCTCGCTAATATGAAGCAACAATTGCACATCATTAGCATCAGGTGTTCTTAGATAGCGCTCCCCGAAGACCTCTACACACCTTCTTGTAGAATCTCTTCAAACTTTCATTGCAGTTGATTCTCCAATTTGAATGTATTCATCAGTTGCATCCGCTGGTACTCCCATAAAAAATTCAAAAGGCTGATGTCACTTTTTGTAAAGTAAACAAGCCTACCCTTCCAATTCAATCTCTCTGTTGGCATAAAGTAGTTGTCATGATCTTCAATGGCGTTGGCAATTCGCAAAAATAAAATTCGACTCATTCGAAATCGTCTACGAAACATTGCTTCATTATACTTTGAATTTTCTGAAAAATAATCACTCCATAACCTTCAATGACCATCTACACGATCATGAATGAATCACTCTATGGACATATATCAAGGTGTTAGCTCCAAAATGTATACACACAACATCATATATCAACATTTGAAAGACAAAATACAAGAATAACATAAGCATAGTAGATTTTACAGCAAACATGGAGCAAAAATGGTAGGTTTGTTCATTCATGGCCAAAAATGGTAGGTTTGGACATTCATGGATCTTACCTCAAGCTTGTTAGCCCTATACACACAAATCCATCCTCTACAACCTCAATGTTGGTCTCCTTCTTCACTTCCTAAGACCCAAATCAAATTAAAGAAACAACAACAATATCATACACAAGCATAAACACGAACATAGGCAGGGGAAAAAGAAAGAAGAACGAAGAAGCTAAGGAAGGAGAAAATGAGCTTACTTATTAGTGTCTCTTAGTGATGTATATAATAGGAGAAGGGACTCGGGGCAAACCGACCCGGGGGTCGCGGCGTGATGCAAAGGGCCTGGGAGACCCCAACTGGGTCCAGCGTAGACCTTGGCTGAAGTCTACTACGTGGACCCCAGTTGGGGACAACCTCACGCCGGCCAAGGTCGAATCAACCTTGGCATCGGCCTCGGCGGGGTCGACCCCGGTTGGGGTTGGCTCGGCCAGCTAAGGTTTGACGGTCACGCGGGGCATCCCCGCGTGACTCGGTCAACTAAGATCCAACCGCCCGCCCTATTCTCTTGGGGTCGGTTGGGAGGATTATTAGTATAAAAAAAAGACGTCTCCTTGTCTTGTTAGGACATCTACACTTTATCTTTATTACACTCCTTGTAATTCCCATACAAAAGATTATTAAAATTCAATAGTTGTCCTCGCGGCATATATATTCATTGCCTTTCCCTATTTATTATTTATCGGGTTTAGCGATTCGGGTCTACCTCGAGGAATTAAATCCATCATTGGTGATCTTGTTGAAAGTTGACGTACATGCTCGAGCGTGCTCCATGTTCCACTAGTTATGGCAAGGTCGAGGTCCAACTCTCGCGGCCCGTAACACCCGTGCCTCTCCTACCGAGGGTGGCCTCAACGGGACCACTAGTCAGCAACGAACCCTTTCTTTGAGGTCGGCGGGTGACCTCAGAGATCACCTCACCAACCAATGCAGTGGTGCGTTAGCCCCCCTCCTCCTCCAATCTTGGTCTTTTCGGGAGGTGACACTGGCCCGCCTCGCGAAGGGCTCCAAGGAGGTACGCAGATCGCTCGGAGGCCACCTGAAGGGTGCCCCGTGCCTCCGCCTCCCTCGAGAGGTCGCGCAGTGCCCAAACACATGACAACCTCGCGCGCCGGCACCACAGTCGAGTGGCAGGCAATTCGCCCCCCCCCCCCCCCCTCATGCTGGGCCTCAACAGGGATCATCAACACAGGCTCACCGTCGACCCCCACATCAAGCCGATGCAACAACGCGAGAGGTACATTCTCCGCGTATAGGAAGGAACTCATGAGGAGCCTCCTGACATTCCCTAACAGTAATA
This sequence comes from Ipomoea purpurea, assembly GCA_009835305.1. Lineage (NCBI taxonomy): Eukaryota > Viridiplantae > Streptophyta > Magnoliopsida > Solanales > Convolvulaceae > Ipomoea > Ipomoea purpurea. Next base: position 15,052 of record VALG01002072.1, read on the forward strand.
TCCGCGGACGCCCCCCGCTCACTACTAGGGGACTCTCGGCCTAACCCTCAACCTTGGTCCCCAAATAAATCTCCAAGATTGCCCTGGTGGAGGACCTCAAGAAGTCCAATTAAGAGGCTACCCGGTCTCCTCGGGCAAGCTCGAGCTCCCTACTGGCTAGACCACCTTAAGGAGTATAAGAAGACATGCGTCCTCCCCAAGACGAGCGAACTGCTTGGCTTGGCCCCTCAACCTCGGCCCCGTACATATCTCCAAGATAGCTCGGGTGAGGACCTTAAGAAGTCTACTTCGGAGACCTACCTGGTCATTCCGTGTAAGCTCGAGCTCCCTACCTACCTACTCTTCGAGGACACACTCCACGGAATACCTTACAACGGCACCCTACTACGCTATCTATACCCCAAGGATGGTCACTAGGGAGACCACATTCTCCTCGTCCTACGACTTTGAAGGGGTGGAGGGTACCCATCCAACCCTTCTTCAGCTACCCTAAGGGGGCACGAGGCCCGACCTCGGTGGCTACCCGAAAAAAGAGCCTAACGACCCAAGTCCGGCGAATTGGGGCCGACAGGCTTACCCTAAGGGGCAAGGGGCCGACCTCGCATACCATCCCCGCCGGAAGAGCTTAACGGCCTAAGTCCCGTGAGTTGGGCCTACGGGCTTACCCTAAGGGGGCACGACGCCTGCCCTCGCGTACGAACCACGACGGAAGAGCTTAATAACCCAAGTCCGGTGACTTGGGGCCGACGGGCTTACCCTAAGGGGCACGAGCCCCAACCTTGTGTACCAACCCGACGGAAGAGGCTTAACGGACCAAGTCCGGTGACTTGGGGCTTACGGCTACCTTAAGTGGGCACGAGGCCCGACCTCGTTCGCCACCCGACGGAAGAGTTTCTTGGACCAAGGAGGTACCTTAACCAAGCAACTACACCTACCAAAAAAAAAAAAAAAAACTACTAAAAGCTAGTCCATGGCGAGAGGTCTAACCTCTAAGTAGAGCCCAAACTCCGGATCAGGGCCGAGGCAATGAGGATATTTATCACTGAAGTCAAACACGGCCAAAGAGGGCATAGGGGACTCGAGCTTAGCCCTCCCAAGGCGACCTTAGCTGGGATTGTTCCGCCTAGAGGTGACCGGCTGGGGCAGCCTCGGCTAAGTGTGGCCTAGAGCCCGATTCTCTCTAACAATGAGGCTACTACATGAGTTTGCCCAAGAGGGACGCATCAAGGGGCTACCTCATGAGCTCGCCAAAGAGAAGGACGACTACCTCATGAGCTCGCCCAAGAGGAGGACGGCTACATCATGAGCTCGCCCAAGAAGATGACGCATCATTTGGGCCACCTCATGAGCTCGCCAAAGAAGAGGACGGCTACCACACGAGCTCGCCCAAGAAGATGACACATCATAGGGGCCACCTCACGAGCTCGCCCAAGAAGAGGACGCATCAAGGGGGCTACCTCATGAGCTCGCCCAAGTGTAGGACGGCTACCTTATGAGCTCGCCCGAGAGGAGGACGCATCAAGGACTCATGATGCATATATTAGGAGAATGGACTAGGGGCAAACTGACCGGGGGTTGCGCGCGTGATGCGAGGGCCTAGGAGACCCCAACTGGGTCCCCGGTGTAGACCTCGGCTGAGGTCTACTACGTGGACCCAGTTGGGGACGACCTCAACGTCGGCCAAGGTCGGTGTCAGCCTCGGCGGGGTCGACCTCGTGGTCGACCCGTTGGGGTCGGCCACGGCCAACTGAGGTTAGGCGGTCGCTTGCCCAAAAGTGAACGCAGAAATCAAAGTCTCATGCCCTGCTTTCACGGCGCACAGTGCACTGTGCACCCCGCGCCTCCCAAAATGACGTCGTTTTGGGAGGCGCGGTAGGAAATTGACATGATTATGTATATTGTGTTTATACAATCATGTATATTTTTTATTTGTGTATTTTTTTTATACAATTATGTACATTTTTTTATACAATTATGTACATCCGAATCAGGAAATTTGTGTATTATGTTAAGAGTTGATGTGTATTATGTTAAAAGTTTATGTTTATTATGTGTTATGTTAGATTATGTATATTATCTTTTAAAAAGAGTATGGTATATTTTGTATAATTATGTACATTCATGTATACAATTCTGTGTATTCAAGTATAACATATGTACATTTTGAACATGAGCTTTTTTTTTTTTAAGGAAAATTAACTGTCAAACACTGGGTAGCAAAATTTCAACAAAAATAAAAAATTGAAACGACGTCGTTCTTGCATCTGGGCGTACAATGCAACACACCGTGGTGCAGGATATAAAATCAGTCGTTATATCATAGACTGCGGTGCACATGCACTGCGGTAAAAAACGGCGTCGCTTCTTTTAAGTAAAGAAACGACCCGCCATTACCGTTACGGAGTCCGCTTGTTTGGTGTATTAAAAAATCAACTGACACTACAGTATATCTAAACAGACCTGCAGTTATATCAAAATGATACTATAGTTGTGGTGAAATGAAACTGCAGTGTATATAAACTTAAACTGAATAACATTTCACATATTTGAGTATATATTGTACAATGAAGCTGTAATTATATCAAAATGATCATGTAGTTGTGTTTTAATAAAACTATAGTGTATATAAAATAAAAGAAATAACATTTTCACATATTGAGTCTATAAATAATCGAATGAAACTGTAGTTATATCAAAATGAAACTGTAGATGTGTTGAACAGAAATTGTAGTATATACAAAATGAAACTGAATAACAGAGTTACTTTTTGCAGAAAGGTGCAGAACGACGAAAAACGAATGCCATTTATTTTTATTTAACAAAACGACGTCATTTTGATGCACGGTGCATAATCGATTATGCACCGCGGTGCACGATATAATTTGCCGATATAAATTGCCCACAAAATCCTAGCTTTGAAAATGGGCAATTGGGCTTAAAATCCTGGGCAGAAGTTTTATGTCAATTTTTGGGCTAGATAGAATTTGAAAATTTGATTTGGTTAGTATAAAATGGGCTAGGTTAATTTGGGCTCAAAGCTAGGCTTAAACCAATGATATAAGGATCACAGGCTCAGATAGATTTTTGGGCAAATTATAACCGTGTACCAGGACATACAATGCATTGTACGCTCTGACCCAAACGAGATATCATTTTGTACCTTTTTCGCGTGTTTGCTATTAACCTCTTAAAAAAAAATTCATGTTTTGAATGTACAGAATTGTATAATAGAAAACACAGAATTTTATACCTGAAAACACAGAATTTTATACCTGAAAATACAGAATTTTTTATATAACTGAAAACTCATATTTCGAAATGTACATAATTATTTAATAGAAAACACAGGATTTTATACCTGAAAACACAGAATTTTATAACTGAAAATTCTCATGTTTCGAATGTACAGAAATTATATAATAGAAAACACAAAATTTTATACCTGAAAACACAAAATTTTATACCTAACACCTAATTTTTTTATTTTGAAAATAGAAACTTAATGCATTAATCAAAAAGAATACAATCAGCAAGATAAAGGGGTAGGTCATCAAACCACTCCCTACAACCTGACACAGAAACGGCCTTTCGAGTAATAGTGTGGGCAGCACGATTTGCAGATCATCTAACGAAACAGAAATCGACACCATCAATAAGTGGATGCTACTTCTTTAACATCATCTATAACTAAACCAAAAGCAGAATAAAAAGAATTTGAACGCAAAGCATAATAAACCAATTGGGAATCCGTTTTCAACATTTACATCTCCCAAACCCAGCAATCTTCAACCAGCTCAGGACTTCCACTACACAAACTGCCTCTGCAACCTCCACCGCGTATCTCCCAGGCATGCACACTCCTTTAGCGGCCAAAAAAGAGCCACCATGATCCCTTAGAACCCACCTCATGCCCATCGTGATCCCTTTCCCATCGTATGCTGCATCCGTGTTCAACTTTATGCGCCGCAGTAAGAGCCCTCCAGTGAGTCTCCAGGCCATCACCACAGCCAGCAGCCACCATGTCCATCTCGTGCACCCCTCTCCAGTTCCTCCAAAAACGATAGGGCCGAGTCCACCCAACGCTGGAGTCAAACACCTTAGCATTCCACACCTAGCGGTTCTGCTCCCCCATATTCCCCATAACAACATCACAAACATACACTTTAGCTCATCACTCAACTTAGCCAATAAGTCAAAAAACATCGTGGGGATTGTACCTTGCGCTACTGGCTGTAGACCAAGTGCATTCCAAATTGCCTCCAACCTCGGGCATTCCATGAATAAATGTCTCGCTTGTCTCTTCCTAGTCTCCACACATATGATACTGCACTGTTAGATATACTTAAATATATATATTTATATAATATATAAATATAATATACAAGTATAATTATATTTATATATTCGAAGAAGAGATGGAAATGAGAATTGAATTCACTTTGAAATTGATGATTAAAATGAGTTGAATACGAGCCTATTATGTAAATGATAAGCCAAATTTTAGGATAATAAAGCTAATGCCCTTCCCATGATGCCATTTCCTGCCACATTAATTGCATACCTGCCCAAAAACTTGAGTTTTTATTGTGACTTGGTTTAATATTATAAATATAATTATTAATAACATTGCCTCCTTTAAACCAAGTTGGATTATATCATCCAATTTCTTCTTCAATTTGAGAAATGTTCTCGTCTCAACGGCTTCGTAAAGATGTCTGCAACTTTGACTTTCACTTGATACAATACTCAATGTTGTTGATTTGTTGTTTCAAACCAACTCTCTGATTTTGTGATACTTGATATCAATGTGTTTGCTGCTGCGCATGAAAGACTGGAATTTGGACAACGGATAATTGCTGACTTGTTGTCACAAAAAAAAAAATAGTTGTAGCATGCCTTTCCTGCTTGTGTTCAGCAGAACTCCAAAGCGATTTCTCCTTAAAGCCAAACCTGCTTGAGTGCACAGTTTTGCTGTGCAATATAATTCTGCTTCTGCGGCTTGAAAGTGCTGACAATCTGCTGCTCTTTATGACCAATAAAAATGGCTAACCAAGCATAGAAAGGAATATCCTGGATGGCGTTTTACTGGTCTAATATCTCCAGTCCAATCAACTATCTGCTGTAGCCCAACCAAGTTTCCACAGTTTTGCATTAGTAGATAAAAATTCCATCATCATCGTACCTTTGACATATCCAGGAATTGCTCCTGCCTTGCAGCCAATGTGATTGCGGTTGGCTGGCGCGCGGGCGCGACTGAATCTGCCTAAGTATTGCCACGCACTGGTCCAATAAGAATAATTGGCCTTTGATTTCGCACCAGAGTATCTCAGACTTCAATTAAACTCTTATAAGTCGTTACATTCAATTCTTACCACACTCATCTTTGGACACCTTTAAATTATTCAGCTAACGGAGTCGAGACTGGTGTTGGAGTTTTTCCATTTTGAAACTTTTCGAAAAGTATCACGAGCTATGAACTTCTTCTGTGAATTACAAGATCCACCATCCACTGCCTGAACAACCTTCTTAAGGCCCAAGAAAGTAAGCCATAAGGCCCCAATCGTGCATTACAAAGCGTCCCTATAATGATGCTCCCTGAATTCTGAGATTAGCTTCAAGTTGTTTCCAAGGTAAAAACCAGATCATCAACATACAGACAGATTAAACAATATCACAGAAACTGTGCATTTGACATACAAAGTGGTGTTCATGAGGACATCTCATAAAACCACTTTCAACAAAATATGAGTCAATGCAACCATACACGCCCTAGGCCCTTGCTTTAAGCATACAAGGCTTTTCTCAACCTGGTCAACTTTTATTTTCCCCCTTTTCTTCAGAAATCCTGCAGGTTGCTCAACATATATTTCTTCATCAAGAAAACCATTCAGAAAAGCAGACTTGACATCCATTTGATGCAATTTCCAATCATTTTGGAGCAAGAGAAAATAACCATTCGACTGTATCAAGTCTACTTACAGGAGCAAAAACCTCAAAATATCAATACCTGGTTTCTGCTTGTAACCCTTTGCTACCAACCGTGCTTAAAACGGTCAATTTCCCATTTGACTTGTACTTCGTTCTGTAAACCCACTTCATCCAATTGGCTTCGTTCCAGGAGGTAAATCTGTTAACTCCCAGGTACCATTCTTTTCAATGGCACGTTTCTCCTCATCCATCGCCTTAAGCCAATGAGTTTCTGTAGCAGCCTCCTAAAAGTTAAAGGATCACAATCTGCAAAGAGCAAATTGAACAATCTTTCATCAGACAGGTCATTATCATGACCAAAACATAATCTTGCAAGCGACTGGTAAGTGGCGCTCGCGCTGAGATCGTCGAACTGACGACTCTTGGCTGCTGAAGGAGACTGGACATTATCTGGAATCGGTTGCTCTTCAACAATATTTTCAACAACAGGAATAAAACTGAACTTTCATCTTTAGCTAACCAATCCAGGCACCATATTCATCAAAGTGACATCACGACTTATAACAACTTTTTAGTTTCAGGATTGTATAGTTTATAAGCCTTTGAAGCGTCACTATAACCAATGAATATGCACTTCTCACCTTTATCATCCAACTTCTTTCTCAATGGATCTGGCACATGTGCATATGCCAAACATCCAAAAACCTTGAGATATTTGATAGAGGGTTTTCTCCCACTCCAAGCTTCTTTCGGTGTCTTATT
>VALG01002073.1:0-30258 GCA_009835305.1 Ipomoea purpurea
TGGCTTTATACTTAGCATTCATGCTAACGGTTATCTTTGTACACTTTTTACTTAACCCCTTTCAAGATTAACCGGTGATTGCTGACGCGCTTAGATGGAGCTAGATATAGTATAGGGTTTTGATTCTAGTTCCTAGATACGTTGTCAATCCTCTTAAGCTTTGCCTTGATGTTAGACTTGTGTACTTCAGACTACCTTTTAATGTTTTGTAGTGTGTTGACACTTAGGCCTGAGAGCCTTATGTTTTACTTTGAGTTTAGACTCTAGATGTTTGGGTTTTGTGGGCCCCTTATGAATATATGTTGATGTTATGTTGGTTACTTTTCCGTGTAGTTAATCTGTTGAGGGTAACTAAGGAGTAGCATCCCCTTTTGTTTGTATGATTGGGTAATTAGTATTTATGTACCTCTTTCTTTTATTCCCCAATTCTACCCTTTAAGTATGATTATTACTAGGCTCATGTGTAAGAAAATTGGGGGTGTTGCAGACTCCATCGTGCATTTATGCGATGATTTGGTCGGCCTCGGTCTTAGCCAAGCATCGAAGTAGGGTCCGCCAAATGATAGCTTGAATAACCTCCCTTCTATCATTTTGTAGGAAGGGGCCATGACCATCACCTTGTGCGCCCTCACGGGGTCATGTGGGGTAGTTCCATGCTCTTATATAGGATCATTTCCCTCATCCACTCGTCGGGGAGTGGTAATATGGCTGGCTAAGACATCGTCCCTTTCGATGCTAGGCGTGTCAACGTCAACTACTTGGGCAAGTCGAGAAACGTAACCCAGGTGGTCCTCCAGACCTTGGGTGACCCTGGACAGTAGTTCGCTTCTCCGTTATTAGTCCTTGGGATCTGGACCAATTCCCATCAACCGATTTTAGTCAATAATTTCTACACCACCTTCTTGTACTGCCTAATCCTATCCTCCCTAGCCTCGAACTGGTTGTTGACGTGACCCACTACCAGTCGGGAATCTGATCAGATTCTTAAATTATTTACTTGGAGGGTCTCTGCTAACCTCAAAAACAAGACTTTCAACTTGATTTAAGATCACTTTCAGGTGGTCGGAAATTTCAACATTTCCGATAGTGAATAGTGGTGGTCTTTATGAAAGAAGTTAAGGTTTAAGTATTAAAATATCATAAACAATACAAAATACTGTAATATGTAATAAATTATAATGTCAAATGTACAAATATAAATATGATGTGGCAAATGATACGGAGCTAACAAGTAAAAATAGTAGGCTTAGATGAATGATTCTATTAAGGTTGGATGTTTAACTGAATTTTTTAAAAGTTTAAGGAATTAATTGATAGTATTCATTAATATTTAGAGGGACTATTTAACCCTTTTTCAAATAATAATAATCTTTTCTCTATGAATTTTTAAACGCTCTTCAATATTATTGGTATGGTATAACTCTTTAATATGCACACACATAAATATAAACATTTCATAAAGCCCTTTACTTTTTTATTTCAATGTTTATTTTCAATGAGAAATAAAAAATAAAATATATATGTCATATTAATTTAATTTTTGTATAAAAATTTTTAAAAAAAAAATCAATATGCGACAAGAATGTCTTCGTATTTATTTATTTATTTATTTGTTTTGGTAAAAAAATCATTATAATAAGAGGTATCGTAAATGTGTGTGTGTATTGGCATTTACTCACCACAATTAGTTTTATTTATTAAAATGTCATTTCTCTTTGCGATTATAGACTTTAATTTAGAAAGAAAAAAAAAAAACAAAAAAAAAAAACAAACAAACAAACAAAACAAACAAACTTTGATTAAAAAACATTCCCTTTAATCTACAATATCCAAAATATGCTAAAATGCATATGGTGAAATATATTGTAAAGTTGGGATATTTTAAATATTTTCAATTGAAAGTGAGATGTTTTTAAAGTTGAAGACTAGAACAAAAAAAAAAAAAAAAAAAAAATCAAAAAAAATCAAAAAACAAACAAAAACAAAAACAAAAAATATAAGTAAAATATCATTCGATAGATTAAAAGTAAATTAAATATTATTTTAATATTATTAGTACCTATTAGTTATTTAAATATTTCGAATTCATAATATCAATATGTGGTGGAATTCACCCACACATATCTTAATAACCTGAATCTAATCTAAGTAATTTAAATGTTAGATTACATAATCCGTTAAAGTTGTATATAGGAAATATAATTGATTATTTTTATTAATTGTTGATAAATAATTAAGCTAGGTAACACAACAATCAATTGATAAAGCCATACCGGCGGCAAGTACAATTTCTTAATTATATAAATTAAAGTTTTTTTTCTTTGTTTTTAATGTAAAAATAATTATAGTTATCCCACTAATAACTAATTGCGTAGGAGAAGCGAGAGTTGACTACGGTGAGTAAAAGTGCATTCATGTCAGTATAGAGTGTGGCGTGGTTGGAATAAATAAAGCAAAATTCAGTGAATTATAAATTTTGATTACAATGTCCGTTGGGCGTTGGTCTAACATATAAATGCTATTTTGTAACCGACGAACTTCCCAACTACTCTTACTTTTCGTCGTCCACTAAAAAAAATTGAATTCCGTTGCCGGGAATCGAACCCGGGTCTCCTGGGTGAAAGCCAGATATCCTAACCGCTGGACGACAACGGATTACATTTACTCTTCCCATGTCATTATTATTAAGTCATTTTATATTAATTTTCAAAGTATATATGTCTTAGTACTCAATTCTAAATAAGTAATATATTACTTAAATTTGTCTAAATTAGTAACTATAGTAATCCATACAAATTTAAAAATTAAATTCTTTTAATTTGTAAATACAATTTCCTTGAAAATCTGAATAAACTTAAATGTTAAAATGTAATCTTCATTATTATTTTTTTATCAACATAAATTAAATTATTTTATAAAAACCAAAAAAACATATTCTTTTGCTTATGAAACTGCTTATTAATACAAATAAAATTTTCTGCACGTCAAACTTTATAATGGTATTTAATTAAATTATGTTTACTTCCTAGTAGTTCATCCATCTTATAAGTCAAACACGCTTAACCACAGAATTCTTTGGTTATCAGGTTATCATATCTTTATTAAAATCAATTGATAATAAGTAAGTGGACATTAACCATTTAACCACATCCCTCCATGGTAAGCCACAACACCACGTCTCGATCGAGGCAAGGGATAAACTCAGTCGACTAAGTCTATAATTTTATAAAGCTCGGCTCGACTCGGCTATTTCCACCCATAATCGCATTTCTACTCTATGCTTACTTCCAAGTAGATCACCTATCATGTAAGTGAAGCGGCACTTAACCAACAAAATTCTTTGGTTATTCCTGGTTGCATATTTCTTTAAAACTCATGGTGGTAAAGTAGTGAAATATTCCTAGTTGGGAAAGACCTTTGCTGTAATTTTTTTGTGCTTGCGATAATTTAAGCCACCAATTGATAGAGGGTACGAGAAAGAATAATATGGTCAATGGTAGTCTAGACATATACGTTATAGGACATAATACCATTAGAGCAATTGCGTTACCACAGGGTGTTATATCTCTTTTTAGCTATGTAAAGTCAACAGGATAATATAGGGATCCTTGTTAGCTATAAGGGTTGAACAAAGAAGTTTGAGAGATTGGCACAGCAATGGCCAAAAACCCTTTTAAATTTGGACTAAAAAGTTATACAGTAGATACCCAAGACTAGTTGGCACTTGATCAATTGTTTATAGGCGGCGGTGGCACCAGGGCGCACATAGGGCACTGTGCGTCCCCGCGGCCTGCCTAAAACGACGTCTTTTGTTAAGTTTGTTAAAAAAAATCATATGTTTCGATGCAGGCATAAACTTATAAGGCAGAATACACATAAACTCCATAATAGAATAGCACTAACTAACCATAATAATAATCACAAACTTTTAAGCTGAATAAACATGAAACAGGGCCAACTTTGGTTAACATAATACACATAAACTCTTAACTGAATTCACAATAAACTGCATAACACAATGCAGCATAAATTTAACTGAATATATGGGATTTGGTTAACATTAATAGCACATAAACTCCTTTAACTTGAATACACCATAAACTCTTACACAATATCACATAAACTTAACTGAAATAAACATAAATGGGGTTTGGTCTGTTCGGACGGACGGGGTGCGTCAGCAAGAAATGCGCCCGTTCATATGTCCTAGGCGGCACATTGCTATCCTTACACCGTTGGTGCAGCGATATAAATTGTCCCTATATTCAATGGGAACACTTAATTATGGCAGAGCGAAAGCGTATCAATTGTTGGGTTCTCGGACTCGCCTAAAAACGCACTCGCTAGCTAGAACAGTGACTCCTTCACGAGCTTAGGCACATTGATGTTTTAATGATTTAATTCTCTGTTTTTAGTTTAGTAAACTGTTTAGCTACACTCTTTTTTCAAAATTATTTTTTAGACTAATGTTATAAAATTACATAAGTTTAATTTCGAGTGATTTTTAGACCTTATATTTAATATATTTTAAATATGTTTGGTTTAAAATGAAATAAATATAAATTTTTACTTTTAAGTCTAATATATGTAAGACTTTTACATTTGAATATCGAAACTAAATTTATATTTGTATATTAACATACTAAAATATATCCGAACGAAATAACCCTATTAAGCGTTCCCTAAAATTTAGTTTAGATAAGATAGCTAAATATTTTAAGGTAATATTAAAAATTTTTTGGATATATCATTTGAATGACATGATTATATATAATATTTATTTGAAGTCTAATATACGTGAAATTTCAATGCTTATCGATATTCGAAACCATAATTTGTATTACAATATAACATAATTAAAAATATCTGAACCAATAATTATTGAGTTCAATCAAATCTAAATTTGGTGTAAAATTCAAGTTTTAATTTTGATATATGTGAATGAATGTCGTCTAACATTAAGCGTAAACAAATAAGTTATGTTATATAAGTAAAAGGCGAGTAGAAAAGATAAAAAAATTGTGACAAGTAAAAGAAGTGATAATGAATATAATCATATTAATGAGTATCATATTAGATAAGATAATGGTAGAATGTGGTATTAGTGATTAATAACCAAAATAGATAATTATGTTTTCGCTTTGAAAACAGTTTTTGAAAAGTTTTCCAGTTTTTAAAAAAATTGAAAAAATATTTTTGAATTTTTCAAAATGAAAAATTCTACTAAGTAAACATGTATTATCGTTTTATAATCCTCTCAATTTTCGAATTTTCAAAAAAAATAAAAGAATTTTTCCCGATTAGTAAACAGGTAATAAGTAATCTCCTATTGATCTTCGATACCAGTGTTATCTATTGTGGTTTGTTGGCATTCATTTTTTCTCCCCATTATTTTCTCTCCTAACCAGTTACGTTGAAGATCATTGGAAACTCAACAATTTTTTTATTAGGGCTTAATGGCAAGAAATTTCAAATTCTTTAGTCCAATGATGATGGAATAGATTTGTGAAGTAATGGGTGGGCAACAATAAATTGAATTTAACTATTCAGGCAATTACTTTTTTCTTTTAATATTATTGACCATATTAACAATATAGTATTATAAAGAGGTAATGTTCTCAGCGTGGGACGATTTAAACGCTGATACCTCTCATTTTTAGGGTCACCAGTTATGCCGCTCGCATAGAGTAAATATTATTTAAAAAGTTCAAAAGCTACTTTATTAAATAGGTACGATTAAATCAATTAAATGCATTTAATTAAAATTGGGTCCATATTGTAAATTAGCGTTAATATGTGCATCAATATTACATTATAATATTTGTTTTCAATATTTGTTTTGAGTACGAAAGTCAATATAAAAAAAAAATTAAAAAAATTAAAGAGATATAGGAGAGAAATTTCATCCTTTTTTAAAATTTTGTTTTGCTATGCAAAATAAATTTAAAAACGTTGAGATTATCCGGGTTCTGAAATTTGCAATATTCATACATAATTGTGATGACCAATTTTCAAATTTACAGAAACTCCTAACTTGACTGTGGCAATCGTTATACGCCTGCACCACGCCGGGAAAACACTGTGTATTTTATGTCTCGTCAAGCAACGATGTCCTGTGTTTGTAAGTTAATGTAGGAGAGTTGACGGCGGTTATCGTGTAGTTGTTTATAAATTATGTGTATTTGTTTATACATAATGTATTTTTTAATAATCTATGTAACATTCTTTTTTATACAATTATGGTAGGCATACTAAATGGAAATTTATGTGTATTTATGTAAGAGTTTTTATTAGTTAAACTTTATATGTATATTGTGTATTATTAGATTATACTGCATTACCTTTTTTAAAAAATAAGTATTGTTTTTGTTATACAATTATGTTTACATTCATGTATAGCGAATTATGTGTATTCTTAGTATAAATTATGTAACATTTTTTTATCTTAAGAATTTTTTTTTAAAAAAGAAAATTAACCGCAATGACAGGGTAATCGAAATTTCAGGAAAAAAAAGAACAAAAAAAAAAAAAAAAAACAAAAAAACGAACGTCATTTTGTTGCATCGGGCGACATGCAATGCGCGTCCTAGTGCATGATATAAATTGGCCTTGACTTGATTATGTCTAACTAATATGTTTAAAATGTCGTTTTTTAAAAGGGGGCCCAAAATAAAATTATTTATGTTTAAGTTTTCGTTGACGTATGTTTGGCAAACCGTGTGCACCATATAAGGTGTCAGCGGTTCCTAAATTTATAATTTCTATAACTATAATTCATAATATCTATACTGTAAATTCAATAATTTATTACTGTGAATTCATAAAATTTATATTGTAGATCAAATTTTTAAACCATAGATTCATAATTTTAAATATCAGTAGATTCAATAATTTCTATACAGTAGATTCATAATTTTCTATAGTGCTAAGATTCATAAATATATTACTGTAGATTCATAATTTTATACGAACAGATTCATAATATATGTAGCTGTAGATTCATAATTTCTAAAATGCTGTATAGGTTATGGCAAAATAATGAATATAGTTTTGTGATATGTGAATACAGTACGTTAGCATTGGAATTAAGAACATAGAATTCTTGTAATGTGAATAAGGAGTTCAATAATTATGGAATATGAAGTTCAAAATTATGAATAGTATAGCTTATAATTATGAACTATATTTAGTATATGAGCATAGAGGCAGTGTGCAGCGGCAATGCATTGTGGCCAAATTGATTACAAATCATAATTTGCAATTTCGGTGTGGCCAATTTTTTTTTTTTTTTGGGCGCGCAAAATAGTAATCATTTCTTCAAGTTTTGAGAGTCCAAATCCATAGGATTAAGCATGATTCAGCATTATATTTTCTTTAAACCCTAAGCAATGGATGAGCATTAGGAGAAACATGCATCCCATTAGTTCGCTTGACATAAAGCAAGAGGAATTGAGGAGACCAGCAAAGCAGGATTTTCAAAGATTGTGAGTTCACAGTGAATGCTAGTGTTCAAAAGAATTTGATATTTAAAAGTTGACCAAATGAAGTGACTTAGCAGCTTATTTATCATTTAACTTATGACTGAATATTGAAGCTATTTTTGTAAATGGATGCAGCACAACATATCCTTCCTATCCTATTATAATAAAGCTTATATGGTTTGTGAAAATGAAATGGTGAATATCAACATTTAATTTTCCAAGATCATAATGATTATTGTTAATTTAATAACAATACAACAAACAATAATATTGCAATAATAATAATGTAATAATTTCACTCATAGTTTCACACACACACACAACAACACACACACACCACCACACAACACACACACACACATATATTATATATATATATATATATTTATTTATTATGTTTATTATATTTCAATTTCTACCCTGTCAAAATTTTGTGTGAATGAATGTCCAACATAATTGTATGGATCTAAGAATATCAAATACATTTTTAATATATTAAAAATACATTATTTTTAATTGAAAGTACCTTACATAAGCATATACGTAATGTAGCCCTTATGTATATTTAAAATATATCTTTTATTGATATGTTGCAATGCCACCCCAAAGTTCATAAGTTTGAAATTAATATATGCTGGGCATAGCTAACGCGGGCCTAATATTTAAGATTGTTGATGTGTCATATTGAGGATACGGACGACAAAGATGGCCGTATTTGTTGATTCATCAGATACTATCAAGAAAAAAAAAAAGAAAAAAAAAAAAAACCACTCCAACTTAATTGACCGTGAAGCTAGACTAGTAACATTAAGATTTATTCTCGCATTATTAGTTCTCATCTTTTATTGATTCACACTTAATTCGATAGTATTGTGGAAGAAATGCAATGTTCGAAGCTAAGATTGTGATTTTGGTGTAATGTTGCTACATCTAGAGTTAGAAATCTCACAAGGTCTAAAAAATTTAATCCGTAGTGACTCTAAAATTGTATTCATTACTATTGTAGTTTACTAAGTTCTTAAAATTTGTAATATTAAATACTATGTACTAAATTTCTTAATATTAACCATGGGTGGTCCCAAATTAAAGTTGTTCTACCATTCCCAATTCTCCTCCGCACACCCCCCACAAATTAAACTCCTGCGCCTGCTAAAATACTCCGCCAACAGAAAAGCTTGGGTTATTACCCAAGCATGCATCATAGAAAAGAATTAATTGGGGTAGTATCTAGCCTTATACACTCTCGAAACTAACGATTGGCGGGCTGTGTCAGAAAAGCAACCTTGCTTCCCTAACATAGCAAGATTAAAGACATGCAAGTCCTTAAATCCAATCCTCCATACTTCCTTTTTGGGAATACATAGTTTATCTCATGCCTTCCAATGTATACCCCTGGTCATTCTTGGATCTCCACCAATATCTATTCATGGTTCGCTCAATAGCAGTACATAAAGTCATAGGCAGCAAAAAAACACTAATTGAAAAGGTAGGCATAGATTGGGCTACACTTTTCAATAAAACTTCCTTCCCTGCTTGTGACAACAACTTTTTATTCCATGAGCTGATCCTCTGTCTTATCTTATCCTCAATATAAGAAAATGCCGCCCTCCGATTCCTGCCCACCAAACGATGGAAGTCCTAAATACTTCCCCAAAATTCTGAGCCTGCACCACCCCCAATATATTGGCAACCTCATCCCTTATCTCTCCCCGTGTATTCTTATTGTAACAAATATTCGACTTATGATAATTAACTGCCTGACCAGACATCTTCTCATATTCTGATAAACATCGCTTAATTATTTCTGCCTCCTGCACATTTGCCTTAAAAACAGTAAACTATCATCAGCAAAAAATAGGTGGGTAATGGGAGGTGCTCCTCTTGCAACTCTACAACCATGTATTTCTCCTTTTGCCTGCGCCTGTTGCAATAATAGTGAAAGCCCTTCAGCACAAATAATGAACAAAATGGTGACAGGGGATCACCTTGTCTTAGACCACGAGGTCGGATTATCTGCTCACTCTGTGACCCATTTACCAACACACTATAAGACACAGTGGTTACATCACGTCATCAGTAATTCCACCCATTTGCCATCAAACCCTAAAGCCATTAACATTCTTTGTAAAAATGACCATTCCATACGGTCATAGGCCTTGGCCATATCAAGCTTTAAAGCTCCCCAACCCATGAGTCCACATTGCTTCCTGTTTAAGTAATGACCTACCTCCGCAGCTATCAAAATATTGTCTGTAATCAATCTCCCAGCCATGAATGCACTTTGTGACTCAGATATGATACTTTCCATCAAAGGCTTCATTCTAGCTGTGATTATTTTGGCCATAATTCTGTACACCATATTACTCAATGCAATTGGCCTATAATCAGAAATCATCTCTGGGGCTTTCTTCTTCGGGATCAGTACAATATTTGTCTCATTCAATTTACTAGGGAACGAGCTAGTATTGAGACAGTTGACAATAAAAGTCGAAATATCTGTACCCACCACATCCCAGAAATGCTGATAAAATCCAGGGTTCATCCCGTCCGGTCCCGGCGCCTTATCAGGAAACATTGAAAACAATGCAGATTTAACCACACTCTCCTCTAAAAGGCGCAGCAGGCTTTCATTATGCGCGGCAGTCACTCGCGGTTGTATACTCTCAAAGAAATCGTCATTAATAATGGGTGAACTCGAATCAAAGATATCACGATAATAATGCAAGATACTATTCCTCATGGCATCTCCCTCAATCCAATCCCCATTACTATTCATAAGTTTCATAATAGAATTCTTTTTCTTTCGGTGAGAAGCATACCTGTGATAAAATGTGGTGTTCGCATCTGCGTTCTTGAGCCAATGCTGCTTGGCTCTCTGTCTCCAATACGTATCTTCCTGCAACTCAATACTAGTCAGACTGTCCTCTATCTTTTGGAATTCAGCTAGAGATCTCAGGTCCGTATGCCCTCTAAGTCGCATCTGGTCCTTCTTTAACTTCTGTATTCTCTCCCCAAATTTGTGAAAACGGTCTCCACCCCAACATGTTAAACGTAACACACTCCTGAAGCCCCCTACTCCTCCCTTCCTCCCATGCCTTCTCTACCACACCCCTACATCCTTCATCATGCAACCATGCCATCTCAAATCTAAAACCCCTTCTTAGACCACCTCTCCTTTCCCGAAGATTGAGAATCCCAAGGAAAAGAGCCGAATGATCTGATTTCCGGGTCAATATATTATGCACATTAGCATCAGGCACCAGATCCCTCCATCCCTGCGTGGCTAAAACCTTATCCAACCGCTCCTCTATCCAGTTTGGTGTACCCTTTCCTTTCTGCCAAGTAAAAGGATATCCTGTCATGGGTAACTGCGCCAATCCACACTCCTCAATAGTCTCACCAAAACCCCGTAATAAAGTATCAGGATGCGGATTACCTCCCCGTTTCTCATATTGAAATAAGAGATCATTAAAATCTCCTATCATAACCCACGGTAGATCAGACTTGCTTGCTAGTCTACGAATAAGGTCCCACGATTCCCTTCTCTGCGGACGCTTTGAAAAGCCGTAGAAACCTGTCATTCTCCAATTTTCAAACCCAGACATACTCACCTCCACATCTACATAATTATCAGCATAACTTAGTAATCTTGCAGTATTATTTGTCCTCCATAACAACGCCAAACCACCGCTCAATCCAGAACTATCAACGTTAAATAAACCATCGAATCCAAGTTTAATCCGGAGTCGCTCAACATGATCCTGGTTAACCTTGGTCTCCATTAGAAATACAAAATCGGGTTTCTTGCGGGACACTATGTCCTCAGTTTCCCGAACTGTCCGTGGATTACCCAAGCCACGGCAGTTCCAACTCAAAGTGCTCATTGGGTTGGGCGGGTCTGCACCGCAGCACCCGCCATCCGCAAGTTTTTTGGAACATCCGTCATTGCAACGTCCACCCTCACCCCCATCCATCCCTCTCTTCCTCTTAACCACAGCGTACACCGTGTCGTGCACCCCCTTCTCCTTCTCTAACCCGCCAACACCCACCCCGCCCCTCCGCCCTCTTTCCACCGTCACCCCCTCATCCCCTTTCGGCCTTCCCCCCAACGGAACCAACCATGCATCCCCACTTCCCTCGGACCACGCACTCCCCCCGCCCTCAACTCATCACTGTACGGAAACTGGTTCTACCGGCACAGTAGCATTCCGGGCTTTTAGACAAAACCTATAAGAGTGCCCCATCATTCCACAATAAAAACAAAACGTGTGTAGCCTCTCATACCTGAAACTGGTCCAACAATACGTCTTATCCCTTTTCATCATCCGCATTCGTCGTTTAATCAGTCTGTCTACCGGGATTGCAACTCTTATTCGGTAATACGTTAGCCATGGCGCATCTAGGTATCGATCATCCAGCCTTACGAAAACCCCCACAAAAATTCCCAATCTGTTCCAGAATTTTGTCCGTTGTATATCCAAAACGGTATGTCATAGCATTGGACCCACAACTCTACGGTGTCAAGAGGAACCTCGGTCGGAATTGGGCCCGGCGGGAGTTGTTTACATACTAGTGTGTGATTCTGGAATGCCCAAGGACCACCCTCCAACACATACTGGATATCCGCTATAGTGGTAAAAAACGAACATGAACAACTTCGGTTGAATCTCAGTGATTTGAACACCACGCACTGGTTGCCAAACGGAAGCAAGAACCTGGCGCATGAATTCAACTTTGATCGCCTTTTCCGTCAGAAAACGCCCGATCAAAACCCAAGTCTCCTCCCCTCTCCGGCTTGCTCCGCTCACCCTCCTCCTCCTCGGCCGGAACCAGCGTAGCATCTTCCTCCTCCAGAACGAGATCGTTCCACTGCTCCACCAACCCTGCGATCTCACCACCTGCTGTTGTCGCCTCCATACTTCTCTGCTAACAGGCCGGAAGTCACAAACCGTCGCCTGTCGTGTGAATCAATCTGAAATCCACAAGAATTGATCGATAGAAAATTGCCGAAACCCCTAGGAAACACCAACTACGATAAGAGAACACCCCAGACATGTGCACTAAGATGAGACAACGGGGCTTCTTTCTCGTTAGGCTATGTTTGTTGTCGCTGGGAAAGAAACCTAATACTTTGGACGTGGTAAGGCACTTATTTTATTCATTCTCAAAAACTTAATAGACTATGAAAACTATATTGAAAGCTTATTTTTTGAATATGGACCACCACATACATATCCTATCCTTATATATAAATATAAAGCTATATGCGGTCTTGTTGAATCAATCTAAAATGGTGATGACATCAAACATTTAAATTTTTCACAATATCTATGGAATGATAAGAGTTGGCTGTGATAATTATAATTCACCATAACGATCAACAATAATTAAGTGCAGTAATAAAAGATAAAATAAAATAATTTTCACTCATAGTTTCATATTATTGTTGTAGTTATATAACTATATTATTAGAATCCAGTATGACTATAGGGAGCTACACCTATGTAGTTAACATCCGATAAGATTAGATCTGACGTACGATCACTAGTACCCATGGTTTCTATTTAGTGTGGTACTGTTATATTACGTTGATTTATCCTTATTATAACTGCCGTGAACGTTATCGAACTGTCAAATCTCTATTGACTGCTGACCATGGAACTCTGCTCCATAAAGTCCGTATGGATCAAGCGATAACCAAGTACTAACATTTTTGAATATTAGGCTTCCCAGAAAAAATATAGTATTAGTACTTATGAATATTGAGCTAAATTACATACACTGATATATCTCGCTTGTAACCCTTAAGTATAATGTCCCTAAGTAATATAACTTTTTTATTGACATTAATCTATGCATGCAACCCCAAAGTTCATAAGGGTTGAGAATTAATTCATATTGGGCGTAGCGGCGCCTCAGCTCTTCAATTAGTATCTAAGATTGTTGACTGTGCATATTGAGGACTACGAGAGCAAGATGCGTTAATTTGGGTTGATTATCGGGACATACCTATACCCACCGAACCTCCTCAGCTTAATTGACGTGAAGTAAGCCGACTATACGTAACATTAAGAGGTTATCAAAAGATCCTCCCTCCCGAATTATTAAGTTCTCATCATATCCTTCTTGTTATTTTTGAGTGTCGTACTCTTCTATATCCTCTCAGGTATTTCTGTTTTTTTTGCATTGCTTGTTTACCCTCACTCTCACACACTTCAATTTCGAAGAATAGTATTTAAAGGAAGAAAGAAACAGAGTCAATGGTTGCCGGAGAGCTAGAAGACTATGTGATTATCTGGTCGCTCTCGTTAGCTCAGACATGCTAGAGTTACCCGAAATCCAAAGGTATTGAACAGAAAATTTATAACTCCGTAGTGACTCTACAAATTGTAAATATCCAATTACTTATTGCTCAGTCTTGACTAAGTTCCCGATTTAAAAATTTGATAAATAATGCCTAAACAGTACTATTGTAGACCTATAATTTCTTCAATATAACGCTTTAAGATTTTGGTAGTAAAGTCCTATAAAGCACCTTAAAAATATTACTCTTGTTCAAATTTGTAAAGTATATTATCAGGTTCAATACCGAGAAGTTTACCAATACATAAAGAACTTCACACATTACCACAATTGTTAAATATAACAACAATTTTATATATGGAGCGTAAACCGGCTCGATATAGCTACCCTTCAGCAGTAGTTTTTACTAACATATAATTCCTTGGCTGCTCGCACGGGACAAATACTAGTATTCCATAATAACTAACAACGTTAGAAACCAAGTGTGGAACCCACGTCAGAACAGGGTTTTATATCAGATCAAAAAGCGTACACTCTGAACCATAACAGACAACATACTGATATACTTATACTACCTATATATATCAATGGTAGGCACGATATCAACTTCATCCAACTCCCTATCCGTAATGTTCCCTACATTAGATGAGTCTTCTCCTCTCAAATCTCTTATTATTAGTCAATTAATTAATACAAGTTTTATGATTAGTTTAAAATTTACCATTGTTAATAAAATCTTATTTGGTAATATAATACCCAATGTTATAGTGGATAAATTAATATTTTATTAATAATAAATGGGTTTTGAGTTATGTATGGTATGTATATGATGTGAACAGATAAGAGTATCGACAACCGGCATTTGTCTTTCCTCTGTCTACAATCAGTCTCACCAATGGTTGTTAGGCTCGAAGGACAGCTCCGAGTTTTGACTGTATACACTCTGCTCAACCCATTCGCTTCCAGCAACTACGCGTTTTGAGATCGCCTTTCCTCGCGTAAATGATATGTTGTATACAACGTACAACATCTTTTATTTTTATAAATCCCGTATTAAGAAATCCAAAATAGTTTTTTTTCACTCCATTCAATTTGGCGATCAAGGGGCTCGGTGGTTTGGCAAATAAGAAACTAATACGTGTTTGTCCGGCATTGGAATGAGAACTCGGATCGAATCACCGAAAAGTGGATCTTCTATTCGAACATGTTCTAAGTCTTTTTGCAGTACTTCGCGTCACCAACGGGATTATAGAATCAACGAATTTGCATCGATGAGACCGCAGGAAGATTCTCACAAAAGAAATTTTAAACAGTGCCTTGCGATCCCAATAGCTTTTGGAACCACTTCACCTTTCAGACCAAAGAATTAGAAAGGATACGCTATTTTTCTAGCTTCGATGATTCATTCACGTTGCATGGTGGGCCACCACAAGTATCCAAAAATCCCTTCCTAATTCCATCTTTTTAGCTTGTGGACATTAACTCCGATTGCCCTCAACAGATCATTGTTGAAAGTCACTCCTAGGGTTTTGAACTCATTATAAATCCGGTAAGAATCAGCCGTACTGGCAGATCAATTTTTCTCCTGATCTCTTCGGTAGGCTGCTAACCACACATAGTGCTAGGGGTTCAATCTGCTTCTTCCTCATCTGCACACCACTTCCGCTCACTCTCTGAATCCTACCTCTCTGATCTTTCTCTGCATATTCATCTCTTCGCTTAATGGTTTAAGACTTCAGGTCTTTGGCTGTGGTGTTCGCTTGAAGAATGTTTTTTAGCGTGGTGAAAGAAGTAGAGGTTCCCTGGTGGAGTGGGGCTGAAAATCCAAGCAAGGAAGTTAGACTTACAAGAGGCAGGTTACTAATGCCATGGACCGGTTCCTCTTTAATTTTGTGGATCTTACACGCCTTAAGTTAATGAGCTAAGGGAGGAATGACGCTAGGGCGACGGATCAAAACTATGAGTGTTTATGATGGTGTTCATGACTTAAGGAAGTGGATGTCAGTAATATATGTTTGTGAACGTTTTGTGCATCTTAAGATCCTAACACTTAAGGTGGCGTGTTTCTTATCACGTTAAAGGTCGCATGCATTCTTTAGCTTATGCTTCGTCTTTCCTTCTCAGACACACGCACGAAGTATTATTTAATATGTTCATCTCATTGATTTGTAATCGTTGATCTAAATATTGATACGGCTCTCATGATCTAACCTGGCACATCCGCGACGGAGAAAGCTATACCCGCAACCACTGAACCCTATCCCTAGTAATACAACATTACGATCTTCTATTACATCGTAGCTATCTTGATCATCATCCAGCTAACTTTCTCAACCTACTGAAGCACCAAGAGCCCAAATAACACATCCACTGAGGTTCAAAACTCAACAACCTCCCATCATGAGGAGTCCAAGAAATCGGGGTTGGGGCCATCTGGCACCAGGTGCATTGGCACTTGTAATTTTCAACCTACATTTCCAAAGTGTCAGTGAGAAAGTTCCTTAGTTTTCGAGGTGGAAGAGAATTGGAAATTCTCCAATTGTTTCAAGGCAATATAGAAATGCTCAATAGTGGGCACTGGGATTTTAGGAAGAATCAAAAAGCTAGCGTGATGAACAAATTTACCCTCTCTTTTTACCTAAAATCTCAATGCCACAACAACAATCAGGCATTTTGGACTTTATAGCTACTTAATTCTCTTTCAATTTCCATGCACTACAGTATATTCCAACATTGGAATTGGAAAGCTTTCCGTAATTCGTTTCATGTAAGACATAACGCTGGAATTCTAACATTCCACGTTTATTTCAGTAATTCAATTTCCGATGCGAATCTGGCAATTGCTTTTTTTTCACGTCCCCGGTCCTTCGAGTTCGATACGGTGCGCATAACCAAACACCCTGTATAAACAGTAAATTGTTTTATACTTAGTTAAAAATGATTTTCCATGTTTTCAAATCAATCCTAAAAATATATGGAGTAATAAATTTTAAACACTAGCGTGTTGTTTTGTTGTAGGAAGGGAATTATGGAGAAATGAATTGTAATCTCGTGAGAATAAATAAGGGTGGAATAAAGGTAGGAATTCAAATTCAATTGTTTCGTAGACAGCAAATTGAATTACTAGGAATTTATATTTTTGGATATATATGGGTGGGAAATTGAGAAGGAACAAGTAGGGATTTTAGTGTCTAAGTAATTGCAATTTATAGGAAAGATGTATAATTATTAGGGAGGACAATTTGGTTCTCACACTCCAAACTTTCTTTCTATTTATTATGAAATTACAATTCCTATGGGGAGAGGTGGGATTTACAATTTCTCAAATTTTAGGAATTGTAATTCGATAGAATTGCAATTCGTCTCAACCAAACTCTAGGAAAGGAGTTGTAATTCATCTCTACCAACACCCCCATAAAAGTGCTTGTTTGAAAGTATATAAGTGTCTTATTGGAACACATACGCCCAGTTTAGTACCCAAAAAAATTTTGGATTACTTTTCCATTAGTCATTAGGGGTGTTTGGTTGAAACGGGGAATCATAATCAGAATGATAATTAAAATATTTGGAAAAATGAATGAGTTTTGGTAAAAATATTACATGTTTGGTAATAGAAAAAGAATTGAAATGATTATCATATTATTATTTTGGTTATGCATGACTTAATTATAATTAGAATAAAGATTTTTAAAAAAAAAAAAAAAAAAAAAAAAAAAAAAAAAAAAAAACAAAAACAAAAAAAAACAAAAAAAACAAAAAATTGACCTTAGTAGTATAAATAACACCCAAAGCATTAATAAGCATTAATATGAACAAAAAACAAACAAAACAAAACAAAAATTAAAATAACAAACAAAACAAAAAAAAAAAAATAAAACAAACAAAACAAAATCTAAAAACACTAATCATATGTAGTGAGAGGCAACAAAATAAATAATGAGGAATAAGACTGAATTAATGAAATAATTTTTTTAAAACAAACTTGATTTAAATTAGCTAATAAGTTTTTTAAAAGTTATAAGGATAATTAAATCCTATACATGTATTTTAAAAAAGTGTCAACCAAATAACATATATAACTTTCATTCTCATTGTTAATGTCTAACTGCATGAACCAAACATACCCTGAATTTTTGTATTCATTTACTATTAGAGTTAATTCAATCGGAGGTCCCTTGTTTTTTTGTGAAAATTTTAAATTTAGTCCTAGATTATTGTTTTTATCATTTTACATCTCAAACTATCATTTTTCGGACATTTTTAGTCCTTCTCATGATTTTTTCTATTTTTAGTAAGGGCATTTTTGTCTCTTCATATTTTTCTTTTGTTATTTTTTCCGATTTCAACCAGTTTAATTGGTTTAGGACTTTACTAAAAATTGGTTGAAAAATATAGTTATTAAAGATTAGAGGTTACCTAAAATTCTAAACCAATTAAACTTGTTGAAACTGGAAAAATAACAAAATAGAAATATGAAAACAAAAATACCCTTACTAAAAATAAAAAATCATCAAAAATGACTAAAAGGGTCTAAAAAACAATAGTCTGAGATGTAAAATGACAAAAACGATAATTTGAAACTAAATTTGAAATTACCACAAAAAACAAGGGACTCGGTAAAATTAACTCTTTACTATTATGATACGCTATTTTGTTTACGTTTACCATCATTGATTTTGACTTAAGACATTTTTAACTAGTCCGCACATTCGCACCAAAGGTAATTCCTATGTCCGCTGTACATATAATATGGAACAAATCTCCTTCCTACTACCAAGCAAAACCATAGTACTCCGACAATATAAATAAGTTCTTTCAATAACTTGCTGAGAAATTAAATTTACAAGGAAGATGTCCATATAGCATGCACAGAGACAAATACCCAGTATTTCCATCATTTGTGTCTTATATTCCACAAGTTTGAAACAACTATATATTTACACCTAGCTAAGATTGAATTTTGCGTATAAGCCACAGCCTGGATTCCTTATTATGGAGGATATAGACTGCAATCTCAAGCCTCCGAGAGAGCTAGACAGTAGCAAGAGTAACACTCATGCAAGGAAGGAAATGAAGCACAAGTTGCAACACCTGCAACCGAAGCAACAGAATCAGTTGAATGAAATGAGAGTCTGGTTGGTTGTAAGCACCATAAAATGTATATATTTTGTCCAGCCATATCACACCAACAGTCGCTCGCTAAACATGAAATATACAGCACATAATGAAATGGGAAAATTACATTTTTCATCCCTAAATTATAAGGTAATTGTAAAATTCATCCCTACTCCCTGTTCGTGCTCACTTCTTGTCCTTAAACTATAGTTAAGGTACTTTTTCTAACAGTTCATGCTCACTTCTCACCCTAAGCTATAATTGACGTTACAAATTTCATCCCTAATTTTTTGTTAGAAAACTGACGATCCTACAATTACTTTATAACTTAGAGAAGAAAAGTGTAATTTCCCTTCATCGAGATGGAATTGGTGTGAAGTAAAAGGAGGTCATTCGTTCAAGAATAGTGGCCGTGGAAGAATTGTTGGGTCGAGCACTCTATTTTCTTTGTCCAATTCCGTCTTACCCAGGGCGAGGCACCGAACATGTTCTACCCTCAACCTTCATCCGTCATTAGTAATCTAAATTCGCTTCGAATGAAATTTTTGGGGTAGGCGGATGGGTTATTGGATAAGTTTTATGGCGGACTACTATTGTCAGTTGAGAAACTTACCACACATGTTCTTTCCCATCTCCATTTTGAAGTACCCATGGTCACCCAGTCTTCTCCCCATGAGTTCTTGATGAGCCAATAGGGGATGCCATTTTCCACTCCATAGCCCACAGCAAGAACGGCATGGTTCACATCCTGCCAACAAGAACAGAGGTCAAGAAATTTCACTATATTACAGTGTACAGGTTCCATGACAATTGTTGATGCTTATTAATGTTATGAGATGGAAAACAGTCTATGCGATCGTTTATAAAGATGCTTTACTAATAGAATTTCTAATCCTGCAAACTGCATTGCCTTAAACACTTAAGTCGTGCTAATCAGAATGGGATAGCACAGATGCATGATGAGTGCCTAGGACTTTTTTTTCTTTTTTTCTTTTTTTTTAAATCGTACTTCTATCATATGTGAGCTTCATCCTAAGGTTGAAGGAACCACAAACGCCTTTTCAGTTGTAATTTTAGATAAATTAAAGGCATTATAGCTACCAACTACCAGCATTGATGAGCAAGTGAGATATCAGGTTGAAACATTCTTCTAGAAAATATTGAGCTGTCTTCCTAATCAGCACATTAGTTGCTGGTATATATTGGCATTTTAACAACTCTTAATTGCAACAAAAAGAATGATTAGAAAGAAAGCTACTACCATCATTGCCAACAGGAAATCACATACAGAAACACTTACCATGGGATCACTCCCGCAAGAATCGCTGGTATAAACTCCACTCTCATACAATTTAAAACCATTAACCACCTCGAATGCAACACTAACTGGTCTAATGAGCCCAACTGCATATTTTAATTCATCTTCGGCACCCTGCAAGATATTACATAGCAAATAGAATATAAACCAATGGGGCAAAAGATGTACCAACTAATAAATAAATAAGTAAACAAAAAACAAATAAAGGATATTATCTTACCAGGGTGATGTTAACAGATTCAAAGACTTGCACGCCTACATTTTTAGAGGAGTACTTACAGACACCATTTTTCCCAGTGTAAGGATATGCTTCCTCAGTGTCAAGACCACCATTATATTTGATATACTCAAAGGCTTGTGATGGCAACCCACCATTGCAGCCAAAGTTATTAAAAGCTCCAGCACAATCCACAAGCTGCTGCTCAGAGAGGGAAATGTTCTTCCCAAATGCCTGGGCATAAGCTGCTTCTAGGCTCCAGTGGTGCTGTAACATGGCATGAAAGTTTAATGTCATGAGTTTTCACCATTAACAATGCAACTTCAAGTCCGAAAAATTATGGAGTTTCAAGTCATAGTTTATATTCCTAACTCAGTTTCACCTGAATGTCCAACAAGATCCACAACTGCCTTGATTCTTGACAGCACTAACTATTCCAGCCTCCCTCCAGTCTTTCTAAGGAATATAGAAAGCAAGGAAACAAAACCATCAACAAAGAACCACTATTGGCAAAAGATTAAAACGCATCAATTCCTCAGAATCTTTCTGCACAAGTAAACTTCTTTTTTTCCTTTATAACTCACGAAGCTTCCCAACATATACAGACTAATCAGGTGTACAAAGAAACAGATTTCCAGTAGGTTTCTTTGGGAAATGATGGAAAATTTTAATAATTACATAGGTTACAAGAACCATGCCAAATTCTTCATTCATAAGTTTTTGTGATACATGAGCAAAGAAGCCTATCTGTCAGTGAAGACAAGTTTTCTTTAGCATTTTCTTTACATGTTTCCTTTTCTCTTATTTTTCGTTATTTCTTTAACCATGCACTAGAGTTTCAATTTCACTATGTAATAATATGCATAATTAGATAAATTTATCTCCCCACTTTTTTTCCAAACAATTTATTATTTACCTTTTTTGTAATAATTAATGGATTTCATGATAATGGCTTAAGGAAATAATAAAAGAATTGAGTGAGAATACAGTCTCAGGGACGATGGAATTTGAGCGCTTGAGACTGCCCTTTAATGTAGCAGAGCAGTTTTGAGCAGCTCCCAGCCTATGCTTTTGGAATTCATTCCATGTCATGTCAGCAAAACTCTGTTACAAACATTAACAGAAAAGCAATCAAATCAGTTCATAAGCTAAGATTACTAGGAATGCAATCAAATTAATAACATGCAACTTTTCTGTTTTTTATCTCTCTTTTATGTTTGTCTATTTTCTATTGTTAGTCCTGAAAATTTGAAGTTCTTAACCAAGAAACTAACTTCTAGTCAGCTAGGATAGGCAAGTTTGTTACAAGTCATGATTCATGAAATGGCCAAATTAGTAAAAGAACAGCAAACACATGAATTTCCAGTTACAGGACAAAAGGGTCACATGTCAGTATATGAGCCATGTGCATGTATCTGTCATGACAGAAGACATTATCATCCACATCATCATGAATGAACCTCATGCTCATTTGACTTGACAAATGAACATAAAAACTAACTAAATAGCAAATAAACATTGTTCATTTATATTGAACCATGTGTCCATTCAAATTGAATTATATGGCATTTGTAACAATTTGGGTGTTTATTTAGCATGCACCAGTATGGTACACCAAACTGTGTAAGCTATGATGGATGAAATACTAATCCCCAAATAAGAATCCAACCTAAAATACTTAAACCTTTCTATCCCACTTAAAATATTTTCACTTTTCTGCATCCCAACGAAAATATTTACAAAAGAATTAAGGAGTAATATTTAAGACTCCGAATATCTTTTGTGCAAGTGGAGATAATATAGGATAGCACCATCTCCCTAGAAAAGCAAAACTAACATTAAGAAACAAACAAGCCTCCCTCGCACCAAAGAAGAACCAACTTTTTTCATTAAAAGTATCATTTCAAAATTGATCATTTTTTTGATCTTGATTACTAATACACAACCATAAACTCAATTTCAGGCTACTTTCACATATGAAGGGCTATACGTATACAGACTACATAGAACAGGTACACCTCAACTAGGCATAAACCACTTACTTCATAGTATATCAAACAAAATTCAAAAAAAAAAAAAAAAAAATGAAGCTTCATATTTGAATTCAGAGCAGAAAAGGGGAAATACCGTTTAACACCAAGCTTGTATGGGAGTCGTTTCTTGTTATGAGATCTAATCATCTTCAAAACTCTCCTAAAACACACAAACCGCCGATTAATCTCCTCAGCACTCTCATATCTCCTTCCCGTATCTGCATCGTTATATGGAGGTAAATTTTCACACACAAAAAAAAAAAGTTGAAAACATATAAGTAAAAAGAAGAGGATCAAAAACGAACTTGTGAGCGAAGCGAGTGAAGCAGTGAGCATGACGAGTGGAGCCGATGACTTGGAGAATCGAGCTCTCCAGCCATGTAAGCCGTCCGATACGACTTGCCTGATCGGATTATCATCAGTGAAGGCGTCGTTCGATCCGGCGACAGAGGCGATCACGGCCGAAATCACGAAGAGGCAAGACTGAGAGACGCGCCATTGTTGTCCCTCCTTGGAAAAGTAAAATGATGAGGAAAGGCGGATCGGGGTCAGTGGTGTGAGAAGAAGACTGAAGATACTACCAGCTGGAAATATCTATGTAGATGGAAGCTTAAATTTTATTTTTTTCCCCAGGATGGGACCCAGCGCATGACGTACCGTGCAATTGTAGATAATCACTGGATGCGCTAGTTAACGCTGTGATTTGGTCAGCCGATGACGAATCTTCAACCACCACTCAGGACCTGACAAATTTTGATTATTCTTTTTTTTTTATTTTTTTTGTCACGTTTCGTGTTGGATTTTTTTTCTTTTTTATTATCCCATTAAAGACGGCTATTTGGTGTAGTTTATTTAGGACCTTATAATTTATTTTAAACTACTAATAAGTTATAACAAAAAAAAGTTATAAACACAGTCAGGTTTATCTTAATTATTTAAATAAATAACATCATTTATTTCCGCCCTGATTAAAATCTTTTTGGCTCCATCACTTGGATGGTTACAAAATGAACCCATTGACATTTTTTATTATTTTTTTTGAAAAGAGCCCCCATGAGGTTATTCCACCTTTTTAACTGATGGTGGAGATCCTACTTGATCGTATGACTAATGATTATATCTCTAAAATCCTCCTAACATTTTATACAAGCTCTGTTTGGCAAACCTACACTGAAAAGCTATAAGTTTAGGAGCTGATGAGCTGAAAGCTGAAAAGCTATAAGCTCGGAGCTGAAAATTGAGAGTTTATGATTAAAAGTGTTTGGTAAAATTAGCTTTTTGATAAGCTGATAATGTAAAAAGACTAAAAAAGGACATTTCATAAAATTTAAATTTGTTTGTTTAAAATATTAAAATTTTAACAGTTCGTCTTCCAAAAAAAAAAGTAAATATATACCTTGTCATTGGTTAAAGCCATATTGCTAATTTAAAAATAACATTAAATATCACATAATAATAAATAATAATAATAATTAAAATAATAACTAGATAAATAATAATAACAAATATAATCCCATAGGGATTGATTGAAGTTAGGATAGAGGAAGAAAAGGGTTTAAATTCATAAGATTAAAATACTATTGATTACTTTAAATAAATAGGGTAAAGATGGAAAAAAAAAAGTTAGGAAGCTAGTAGCTTATTTTGGAAGCGCTACCTAAAGTAGCGTTCCAAAATAAGTTCTTATTTTAAGCTAGGAGCTTATTTTAGAAACATTACCAAACGGAGCTTATAGCTTATTAGTAGCTTAAAATAAGCTATAAGCTCCTAGCTTAGTGTTGCCAAACAGAGCCACAATCATATAAGTTCTATAATATTTTATACGGAGTAAGATTTTATAAAATCTCTACACTTCTAATATATATATTCAGTCGTGCATATTGTTCTTTTCGAAGTTGTATTGAAATAGAGATCGTTTTATTGCTAAAAAGAAATTAAAAAAAAAAATAGAGGTTGTTTGGAGTATTGAAGAAGAGATGAAAGATACTTGCTAAAATGTCACAGTTTAGTGTGGAGACCAAGATTGACGTTATTATAGCCACATTTGCACTACATAAATTATATTCAGAATAATTCGCAAGATGACATGATGTTTAATGTGCTTGAGGCAGCATCCATATTACATACCGCCTAATGAACTTCAAGATTCAAATAGTAATATCTCCATCAACGAAATTTAAGTGAGACCGCTATTTAGATTAAGGAGATTCACAACAATATTGTTACTTCATTATGAGATGCTAGATCATGACTATGCAAATAGTTTTGTTTCAAAATGTTAAATTTTAATATGTAAACAAACTTATTTAAATTTAAGACTATTTAAATTTTATAAAGATGCATTTTTTAATCTTTTTACATTTATCAACTTATCAAAAAGTTAATTTTGCCAAACACTTTTAAGTATAATCAGCTAGTTTAATAGGCTCTTCAGTTTTCAGCTTATAACTTATAGCTTTTCAACTTTCAGCTACATATTTTTAAGTTTCAGCTAGATTACATAGTATGACATTAAAATTAACCGCGGCTACTAGGCAAATTTTTCATTAAATCATCAATAGAAATATATATTTTAATATATTAAATGTACATTATTTTTAAGTATTACTAATTCTATTATAATGTAGTATATATCTATACATTATTTATGTATAAAATATACATGATTAAATAATATACAAAATAATATTCATTCGATATTTAAATAATTTATTTTCAAATAATGTACATGTATTATATTAAAAAATATGCTTTTTTAAATGATCATAAAATAATGATTCCGCAACCTACTTAATAATTGGGGCGACAACCCGACACATTATTATGTTTAACGACGTTATGAACTTCTGATTTTTTAGAAACTTCCTTAAAGAGGTTAAATCAAGGCTTCATCTTGATCATTTGACATATATTGGAATTTATTTTTCTAAAAAATTGTCAGTTTCTATAAATACAATGGCATTGTTCTGGTAACATAGTTAGCCTTAACACTAATTTTGAGTTATTTTATTATTATCTATTTGACTTGATTAAACAACCAATATAAGGGCTCGTTTGGTTCGTAGAAAATATTTTAAGGGAAGTGAAAATTGAAATTTCATAGAAAAACAATTACTAGGAAGATGAATTTCATTGTTTGGTTGGTGGAAAAGAAATTACCAGGAATACTAATGCTATTGTTTGGTTAGATTTAGAATTGTAAGGAATATAATTAGTATAAAGACATATATGCCCAACAAATTAATATGATTTATATAAGAGTAAAAGACATTTTTAGTCCTAAATTTATAGTGGCTTGGACAATTTTAGTCCTTTATAAAAAAAAAATTCCATTTTATGGACAGAGTTATTGTGGCGAGGACATTTTTGGTCCTCCATCTATATTTCTGTTAGATAACCGTCTGATGAGAGGGGTAATTACGTCAATTTAGGCTATCTCCTTCTATCTATTATATCTATGTGTGTTTTGTTTTTTCTTCTCGGTCATAATTCGCGAAGGAGTCGGAGAGTCCAAGTTGCAGTTGTACGAAGAATTGCCGGAGAATCGAAGCGCCAAACAGGTTCTAATCAAATAGATAGAAGGAGAATCGAAGCCGCCAAACACACATTGATATAATAATAGATAGAAGGAGATAGCCTAAATTGACGTAATTGCCCCTCTCTCATACGGTTATCTAACAGAAATATAGACGGAGGACCAAAAATGTCCTCGCCACAATAACTCTGTCCATAAAAATGGCAAATTTTTTTTTTTATAAAGGACTAAAATTGTCCAAGCCACTATAAGTCTAGGACCAAAAATGTCTTTTACTCTTTATATAATTAAGAAAGAAAATAAGGGTAAAATAGCCAAATCAATATTACTTTTTCTTCCCGTCTAACTAAGGATTTTGTTTTTCCTCAAGTTTGAGGAATACATTTTTCAATGAAAAATGAATTCTATGAACCAAACACAAAAAAATAACATTTTCCTCAACTTTAAGGAAAATATTTTCCTTTGGAAAACATTTTCCATGAACTAAACATCCCCTAAGTGTTTGATCAATTAGTTTTTTGTAATAGCTTATTGTTTCAAAAAGCTACTCAAAGCAGTTTTTTAATAAGCATTTTGAGAAAATCATTTTGCATTTAGTCAGCTATCAGCTATCAGTTATCAGCCATCAACTAGCTAGTCAAATCCACCAACCCAATTAGCTAATAACTATTTACCAAACACCCGCAATAACATTTATTACTCTATTATTCAAAAAGTAATGATATAATACCTCTAATTTATTTTTCCTATATTTTTTCTTCTTGGCTTGGCAATATATGGTTGGTTTAAATTTCATTTTTCAATAAGTGATTGGTTAACATATTCATGGTCACCCAAATGCTTGAGAGCCACATCAAGAGGAGAAATATGAGATGGGAAATTTAGGAGGGATAAGGCTGACCACATCCCTTCAATTATCTTTGCAAGGTGATGTGTAAAAAAATTACAATTTTGATTTTTTTTTTTATTTCATCGTGTGTTACAAGCTTGCAACACTAACAAAAGCTGCCCAAAATAGCATCTTTTGTCTCTTTTATATATATATATATATATATATATATATATAATATTATATATATTATATATATATTATTTATTTATTTATTTATTTGCTTTGTACAAAATGAGTAATTTTATGTAAATGGAACGACTTTTAAAAGTAATTAGAATTGTAGTGATAATGTAACTTAAAATAGTAAATGAATTGCAAATTTGATGATGTGAAAATAATACTCACTTTTGAACTAGACACAAAAAACGTCGTCAATTAACAATTGAACTAGACACAACATATATCAGTTTGAGCATCAAGGGTTTTCTTATTTCATCTTGACTTTTGGTCAATTCAGAAAAAATAGTTAAATGCTTAGTTTTTTTAAGGATCATCATCATCATCATCATCATCATAAAAATAAAATACACGTGGCATCTCAATTAGCACAAACTTATTGTTAACATGTTAAAAATATTAATTGCTCTTTTTTTTCTAAATTTATGGATGAATTTAGAGCTTATTCGAGTTCGGTGGCTTAATTGCTATCCTCCAAATAGTTCAATGGCGTATTTGTACATTTTCTCATTTTTATTACTTATACACTTAATATTCGATACAAAATATCTCATGTCCTTAAATTTATAGTGTATTAAAAATATAAATATATAATTAGCCTACATGTCAATTTTGGCTTATTTGATCATTATTAGCTGTTTGATTTTGTTAAAAATTCAATATAAGTGTATGGTTAATTAGCTTTTTGTAGCTCCAAAATACTAAAATTCAAAAAGGCTCAAAACAATTTTTTCAATTAGCTTTTCGGAAAAAAAAAAAAAAACAAACAATTATCAGCTAACAACTAATTTACCAAACATCTTTCTACCACCAGCTAATTTTATCAACCATTTATACTTTCTAATTAACTCAATCAGCTAACAGCTCACAGTTATCCGCTAGTAGTCATTTACTAAACCGGGCAATAAGATTTTTTAATGGCAGATATAGTGGAATGTAAGTCAAGACGACAGCTAGAAAAGATGAATGTTAACGTTAATTGAAAAGCGATGTAAAATGAAGATAACAAGCAGACACTGGAGAAATTAAAGAAAGACAAATAAATGGAGGACTAGTAAATGGTAGATAGATAAGCTCAATTGAATTTAGATACGTCACTGGGACTACTTTTTTTTTGTTTTTTTTTTTAAATGGAAACATAAAACCTTAGAAAATTGACAATAATTATAACCTACTCCATATATATTACTGTTAGGAATATATTGTAAATTTTGATGAGCCGAATGTATTTTTGAAAAATCAAGTAGTCCCCAATTTTATTCTGTTTGAGTCAGTCCTGGTCTACGGAGTATGGTGCACCTATATCATGCAACCCATATACAAGTCTGGAAAAATATATTTTGATTTAGATGTTACGGGATATAGCATTATGTTGCGGAAAAGTCACCAAGAAACCAATGCTAGAGGATTGGAAGAAACACGCCCAAGTGATCTTTATTCGAACTCAAGTGGAGCAATTTTAAGCCTGCTTTTGGAGAAAATAACTTTGACCTATGAGAGACTAACTCCACTGTAAACTTGGAGACCTAGCCTGGACGCGTGATGAGAGACTCAGCTCCATCGTATTGGGGGACTTAGGCTTTGGACCCACTAAAACACGTATTTGGAGACTAGCTTGGACCGTATAATACGTATCGTATGGAGACTAGCTTGGACCGTATATACCGTACGTTATTGGAGGAACAGCTTGGACCGTGCATAAACCGTATGAGAGACTTAGCTTAAAAGGAGACCTGCTAAAATGGAGGAGAAATGGAGACTACTAAGGCCAAATGCACAAGTCTGCACAAGAAGCCATGGCACCATTTGGAGAAACTAGCCAAGTATGTGGACCAAGGCTTGAAAATTCGAAACCAGAGCATCTTTCAAAAACCAATGAACAACTGGAAGTTTTTACCCCAGAGGTTCCAGTATATTATTTACAAGGACTCATGGAAAGTTTTAAAATTCGAAACAGTAAGCCATGCAACCATTTGGAGAAACATACCGACTTGGCTGTATGTGGAGCCAAGCTTGAAAATCGAAACAGAGGCATCTCAGCCATGAACAATCTGTGAAGCTTTTTAGCAGAGGTTCCAAGTATAGTTTGATTTTACAAAAGGATCATGAATTCGAAAACCCAGAAGCCATGCACCTATCTTGGAGAAACATACCAATGATGGTGGGTACCAAGGCTTGAAATTCGAAACAGAAGCATCTCACCATGAACAACTGTGAAGTTTTTATAAAGAGGTTCCAAGTAATTATTTACAAGGATCATGAAATTCGAAACAGGAGCATCTCACCAAGAACAATGTGAAGTTTTTAGCAGAGGTTCCAGTAAATTGATTTACAAGGATCATGAAGGAGAAGAAAATTAATAAATTATATATTTTTAAATTGAACCATCAAGCTTTTTACGGTGGGAACCGCAAGACGCTCGGAGAAAGGCTGATTTGCGAGAAAATAATTTTATACTCCAAGCAAAGAATCGACAGAAAAATTATTTGTCAACTTGACATGTTAGAGCATTTATGAAAGGAGAAGAAAATCAACGCACGCCGCGCCGAACTTATTCAACATTTTGGGAGGCTACAAAATTCAAGACAGGTGGTGCGGCAACGAGCAAATTATTCAAGTCATCTGACAAAAAGGAGAAATAACATCTACCTATCTTATTTCAGAATCAAGTGACTAATATTATGCTGATCAACTACAATCAACATGGGTGATTCGAGAATCGAAAAGTTATCAACGGCAAATACTTTCTTTGGCTATAATAATTTGTCCAAGCAACCTCTGAAGACAAACTAGCGACCTTGAACACGGCTAAAAAAATTACAAGCAAGAGAGAAAAGGCAATTATTCAAATCAGCCCCAAGAAGCAATATAATTGAAGCTATACACAGTTAAATTCAAGTCTGAGGTAGAGGAAATCTTTGAATTTCCATTGTAAATCTTGCTACTCGAGTGTAAATAAAAAGTGGTAGAGAACTGGAGAAGAGTGGTAAAACCCAGTTGAGTGTAGCTTTGTGCGTAGCACTCGGTGAAAATGGCAGAGTAACAAGGGGAGCTTGTGAAAACCTGTGAGAGCGTTAGGCTTTGTGCCGTCAGTTCCGGTGTGTAGGAGGTCACTAGCTTGATTGCAAAGACTCGGGAGGCGGAGTAACAAGAGGAGCTGTGAAAATCTGGAGAGGGTGTAGCTTTG